>CM075976.1:978825-1148825 GCA_038048745.1 Coluber constrictor foxii
CAGATTTTCCTAAATTCTGGACTCCAGTCATTTAACATGTTTGTCTTTCACCATTTCCCTGTTTGGGAGGGACAGACGGGTGAATAGAAAAAGTTTTGCCGAAGGAAGACAGGTCGTAAAACTCACTTAACGAACATCTCACTTAACAAGATAAACGTTGGGCTCAGTTGTGGTCGTAAGGCGAGGACTACTTGTACTTTGTATTTCTTAACCCCCATCTTCCCCCAGAGGGGAATGGATAACTTGAGAATCGATGCTTCTGGACCAGCGTTTCTCTCTCTCTCTCTCTCTTGAAATAATTTTTATTACAATTTTCCTTTACACAACTCTAGTACATAATCAACAGACTGTATCATTATTGTATACTTCGGATCGACATTCCATACAATATATACCCGTGATGGCAAACCTACGGCACGGGTGCCACAGGTGGAACATGGAGCCATATCAATGGGCATGCGAGCATTGCTGTAGCTCAGCTCTAGCGTGCATGTGTGTGCCGGCCAGCTGATTTTTGGACCTTCTGGTCCCACCGGAAGTTGGGAAATGGGCTGTTTCTGGCCTCCATGAGCCTCCGGGAGGTGGAGTGGGGAAGGCCGTTTTCACCCTCCCCAGGCTCCTAGAAAGCCTCTGGAGCCTGGGGAGGGTGAAAAAATAGGCCTACCGGGCCATCAAGTGTTAAAAGTGTGGGAGGGCATGGGGGGGCACGGCGCATTGAATTATGGGTGTGGGCGTGCATGTAGATGACCTCCCCGCGTTCCCCCTGCTTTTGGCACGCGATGGCAAAAAGGGTAGCCATCACTGATATATACATGATATACATGCAATATCTAATCCTCAATACCCTTTTGTATATTTCCAATTTTTATTTCTATTATCTATCCAAGTGTACCATTGTTCCCAAACCGCATAAAATTCCGAATCATCTTTTTCTTTTCGTTCCAGGATAACCGACCAGCCTTTCTCAATCTTGGCAAGGTTCAGATGGGTGGACTTCAACTCCCAGAATTCCCCAGCCAGCGAGGTTGAGAAACAGACAGTCCCACAGCTGGGAAGGGAGGAAGCTCCCTCGGTGAGGCTCATTTTTGCAAGATCCCTCCTGGGGAAGGGGAGCTATTGATTCATTCGGGCGATGCAGCTCACTAGGTGGGAAGGTTTAACCACCGTTTTCTGCGGGAGTTAATTAACCGGATCCTCTTTGCACAACACACTAACCTCCCCTGACCCAGTTTAGCCTGCCGTGCAAACGGAGCCCAATAACAGGAGAACGGCTATTTTTGCCACAACCTTGAGAGAGCAGAAAAAGGCAAGCATTTGGGCGCCAAGCAAAAGGCAAAAAAGCCACAGCAGCCTTCCTTCCGGTGACACCGATGCTGCCTCCTTAAGGAAAGGAGGGACAAGACACCAGCAGGTGATGCATGTTTAGCCTTACAGATTAACAGAGTTGGAAGGGACCTTGTAGGTCATCTAGTCCAACCCCCACTGTCCAAGTAGGAGACCGTACATTATTTCTGACAAATCGAAGTCCCAGTCTCTTCTTGAAAGCCTCCAGGGATGAAGCTCCCACAACTTCCGAAGGTAACATCTATTCCATGGGTTGATCGTTCTCACTGTCAGAAAGTTCCTCCTTATTTCCAGGTTGAATCTCTCCTTGGTCAATTTCCATCCATTGTTCCTTGTCTGGCCTTCAGGGGCTTTTGAAAATAGCTTGACCCCCTCCTATCTGTGGCAGCTCTCAAATATTGGAATATTGCTATCCTGTCTCCCCTGGTCCTTCTCTTCACTAGACTAGCCAGGCCCAGTTCCTGCAACCGTTCATTGTATGTTTTAGCCTCCAGTCCTCTCATCATCCTGGTTGCTCTTCTCTGTGCTCAACATCTTTTTTATAGTCTGGTGACCAAAACTGGATGCAGGACCCTAGGTATGGTCTTACTACGGCTTTATAGAGTGGTATTATAGTGTTGGCAGTGGCGAGTTGGCCACAGACCCCTTCTCCACCCCACTGGCAGCCAGCCTCTCCTATGCAGAGAGGTGAGGGTAGGAATACATTTGGAGAGATCTCCGAGCCTGCTCTAAAGGGCTATAAATCTCCATCAATAAATTACGACCATTTGCTCTGTCAATATTATAGATATGGCTCAGATATTTTATCGGGGCATTGGGAACAGCACCAAGGGACAGATCAGACCGATGACGGTTCCCTCTTTCGGGTAATCAAAAGCCGGGAAACCAAAATTAAGCCTGTGGTCTTGCCATCATAACTCACTCGGTGCGCTTAATGATGCTGCCAATCGGAGAGAGAGAACTGCAGCTGCTGTGGCTCCGAGCGAGATCTCTTCGGAGGAGAGATGGCACCTGCTCAGCAAGCGGGGACAATCCGTGCCTGAGATTATTAAGTTCTTCCAAAACCCCTCAAGGCTGAGCATTTGGATCGCGCTGGTGACATTGGCTGGCTGCTTGTCATGTTTTGACACGCTCCGGCCCCATTGCATGGCGCAAAACAAGGCACAGTTTCTGAGCGCCCGGCTGACAGCGTGTCACACGGAGGAGGCTTCTCTTGGGAAATTAAAGCCATTCTACCCACCGGGAGGGGGAAAAGGGGTGGGGAGAAGATGCCAAAAATGCAAGGAAAGACAAATCCATTGGGAGTTTGGTGAGTCACGCTAGGCATTAGGGCTGTGCATGTGAGAGAAACAGGGTTTCTCCAGCCTTCTCCTGCCCTGTAATGAGGGCACCAAACTCCACATGAGGATAGCAATAGCACTAGCACCTAGACTTATATACCACTTCACAGCCCTCTCCAAGCAGTTTACAGGGTCAATGTCTTGCCTCCAACAATCTGGGTCCTCATTTTATCAACCTCAGAAGGGTGGAAGGCTGAGTCAACCTTGAGCTGGTCAGGATTGAACTCCTGGCAGTGGGCAGAGTTTGCTTGCAATGCTGCATTCTAACCACTGCACACCATGGATGGATGGGAGGGAGGGAGGGAGGGAGGGAGGGAGGGAGGGAGGAAGGAAGGAAGGAAGGAAGGGGAGGGAGGGAGGGAGAGAGGGAGGGAAGGAAGGAAGGAATAGCAATAGCACTTATATACCACTTCACAGGAGCCTGGTGGAGCAGTGGACTAAAGCGCTGTTAAATAGCCGGCTGCCTGCAATTACTGCAAGTTCAAATTTCACCAGGCTCAAGGTTGACTCAGCCTTCCATCCTTCTGAGGTGGATGAGGAGCAAGATTGTTGGGGGCAACAGGCTGACTTTGTAAATTGCTTAGAAAGGGCTGTAAAAGCACTGTAAAGCGGTATATAAATGCTATGGCTATGGCTATTCCCCTTCCTTCCTTCCTTCCTTCCTTCCTTCCTTCCTTCCTTCCTTCCTTCCTTCCTTCCTTCCTTCCCTCCCTCCCTCCCTCCCTCCCTCCCTCCCTCCCTCCCTCCCATCCATCCATCCATCCATGGTGTGCAGTGGTTAGAATGCAGTACTGCAGGCTAATTCTGCCCACTGCCATCAGTTCAATTCTGACCAGCTCAAGGTTGACTCAGCCTTCCATCCTTTTGAGATGGGTAAAATGAGGACGTAGATTGTTGGGGGCAAGAGGCTGACTCTGTAAACCGCTTAGAGAGGGCTGTAAAACACTGTGAAGCAGTATATATGTCTAAGTGCTATTGCTATTGTCCTTCCTTCCTTCCTTCCTTCCTTCCTTCCTTCCTTCCTTCCTTCCTTCCTTCCTTCCTTCCTTCCTTCCTTCCTTCCCTCCCTCCCTCCCATCCTTTCTTCCATCCATCCATGGTGTGCACTGGTTAGAATGCAGTACTGCAGGCTAATTCTGCCCACTGCCATCAGTTCAATTCTGACCAGCTCAAAGTTGACTCAGCCTTCCATCCTTCTGAGATGGACCCAGATTGTTGGGGGCAAGAGGCTGACTCTGTAGACCACTTAGAAAGGATTGTAAAGCACTATAAAGCAGTATATATGTTTAAGTGCTATTGCTATTGCTATTGTCCTTCCTTCCTTCCTTCCTTCCTTCCTTCCTTCCCTCCCTCCCTCCCTCTCTCCCTCCTTCCTTCGGGCTCACTTGGGGTCACAAGTCGAGGACTACCTGTGGAACAGTCCCAAACTGAGCCACAAAGAACTTATTTACAAACAGCTGCAATAACCTCAAGATTTGCCCTAATAACCCACCCCCAGTTTAAGAATCACTATTTTAAGCCAAGAGGTTTGCCATCCTTCAAGTTAGCACGACTCCTTTGGTGATAATTTCATCCATCATAAGGCACAGATTCCCCCTCCCCACCCCCCCTACTAAATCTTTCTCCAGTCTTGACACTCTCCAGATGTGGGCCTACAAATCTCACGACAATAAAACTGGGAACAAGGAGAATTGAAAGCAGCACATCTGCAGGGCGCCAGATGGGGGAGGCTTTTACTGGGAGGTGGGAAGGGGGGGGGCGGCACTTGCCTTGCAGGCAACACAACCAAAACTTGCAGAATGAGTAGAGAGGGCAGCTGATGGGAGCAGGCAATGAGTAAAATTGGGTGTACAGAGGGCTGGGAAAACATGCCGCGGGGTCAGGACACTGTAAAAATGTTCCCACTTTGAGCCATAAAATGTTGGCACTCTGAAATATATGGCCAACCACAGCCTTTCCTTTTAGAGCGGTCCACATCACATCAAATGCAGACAAAGAGAAAGAAGAAATGGGAGCTTAGCTAAACTGAGATAAGGGCTAGCACTGATGCTGTTAGCTAGTTGGGTCATGAAACGTCTGCAAGCTCAAAGAGCACCAAGGACCTTACAGTCCTCCTCCTCCTCCTCCTTTTCCTTCCCCGCCACTCCACAAACCCCACTCCCTTCTAGCACTGATGCTGTTACCTAGTTGGGTCATGAAACGTTTGCAAGAAAAACAACAAACCCAGAGAGCACCAAGGACCCCTCATTTCAACCCTGAGCTACAAATATTCTCCTTTATTGGGAAACTGAGTCTATACCAACCCCTCGCTGCTCTGTGGCTTACTGTCCTGGTAACCCATCTTGGCTTCCCCACTTTGCACCTCCTCTATGGCATAAGAATGCCCCTGTTCCACCTCCTGAGGTCCATGAGTCACTCCACCTGATGAGCCCTGTCCGTCCACAGCTCACCGAGGACAAGATTTTGACTGCATGGTAGTGGTCACCATCTGGACTTGGTTTTGAATTGGGCAAGTTGACAACGGATCCTTGTTCTCCTGATCCTTGTTAACCTTTTGATGTATCCATGAAGCCTGGCGTGACTCAAGAGAAGTGAGAGCAATTGGAAGAGAATGCATCACCTTCTGTGACAGAGGAAAAGCCTATCTCATTCTTCAACATAGGGACTAAATTAGTAGACCAGCGAAATACTGTGGACATAATAGACTTCAGAAAGACATTCGACAGAGTAGACCACAACGTATTTCTCAGCAAGCTAGAAAAAAGTGGGATAGATAACATCACCACCAGAAGGATTTGCAACTGGCTGAAAATCCGTACTCAACGAGTAGTCCTTAACGGGTCTACGAAGTAAGCAGTGGGGTACCACAAAGTTTTGTCTTAAGCCCAATACTCTTCAATATCTTCATAAATGACTTAGATGATGGAATAGAAGGGAAACTCACCAAATTTGCAGATGATACTAAGCTGGCAGGAATAGTCAACACCCTCGAAGATAGGCTCAAGATCCAGATGGATCTTGGCACACTTGAACCCTGGGCCCTAACTGACAAAATGAAATTCAATGGAGAGAAAAGTAAAGTCTTACACTTAGGCAAGAAAAAATGCCCATATAGACCAGGTGAAACCAAGTTTAATAGCAGTAACTGGGAGAGGGATCTTGGAGTCTTAGTGGACAACCAGTTAAATATGAACCAAATATGTGTGCAGCGGCAGCCAAAAAAGCCAACGCAATCCTAAATTGCATTAACAGAGGGATACAATCAAGATCAAGGGAGGTACTAATACCACTCTAAAAAGCCTTAGTAAGACCACATCTAGAGTCCTGCATCCAGTTTCGGTCACCACACTATAAAAAAGACATTGAGACTCTAGAGCAGTGTTTCTCAACCTTGGCCGCTGGACGATGTGTGGACTTCAACTCCCAGAATTCCCCAGCCAGCTGGCTGGGGAATTCTGGGAGTTGAAGTCCACACATCGTCCAGCGGCCAAGGTTGAGAAACACTGCTCTAGAAAGAGTGCAGAGAAGAGCAACCAGGATGATGAGGGGACCGGAGGCTAAAACATAGGATGAACAGTTGCAGGAACTGGGCCTGGCTGGTTCCTTTAGTGACCATTCAAACTTACAACGGCACTGAAAAAGGTGCCTTATGACCGTTTTTCATAGCTGCAACCTTTGCAGCATCCCCCTGATCATGCAATCAAAATTCAGATGCTTGGCAACTGGTTCATACTTATGACCGTTGCTGGGCCTCAAGAACCCCTTTTGCGACCTTCTGATGAGCAAAGTCCATGGGGGAAAGCCAGATTCACTTAACAACCGTGTTACTAATTTAACAACTGCAGAGATTCACTTAACAGCCGTGACAAGAAAGATCGCGAAATGGAGGGAAAAACTCATTTTAGAAATGTTGGGCGTCAATTGCAGTCATAAGTCAAGGACTACCAGGTTTCCCGCTTGCCAGAACCAGGCCTGTTTTCTTTCCTGCATCTTCTCTACTGCTTTAATCAGGGTTAGTCTTGAGCCTGGATAGCTCAACAGGCTAAAAGCAGACTAAAGCCTGTTATTAACATCCAGCTGTCTGCAATTACACCAGTTCGAATCTCACCAGGCTCAAGGTTGAGTCAGCCTTCCATCCTTTCTAAGGTAGGTAAATTGAGGACCCAGTTTGTGGGGGCAATAAGCTGACTTTGTATAAAAAATATACAAAAGTATGAAGGCTGTTGCTTAGCGCATTGTAAGCCGCCCTGAGTCTTCGGAGAAGGGCGGCATATAAATCTAATTAAAAAAAAAACTTATGGTCTCCTGCTTGGGTGGGGGGGTTCGACTAGATGACCTACAAGGCCCCTTCCAGCTCTGTTAATCTGTTACATCTTCCTCTCAAGTCTATTGATCTGCAGATATGATGATGCACTTTTCCTTCAGGAGAAAGTCGATAAAAATCCTTTCCTGCCTGGGCATAAAGGGACTCAGAGGCAGCACGAAATCTTTTGCTGAGTCAATGGCCTTCCCTTGCCTTTATCATTGACAGGTAGGGATAGAAGGTGAAAAAAAGACCACACCTAGAATCCTGCATGCAGTTTTGGTCACCACACTATAAAAAGGCTGTTGAGACTCTAGAAAGAGTGCAGAGAAGAGCAACCAGGATGATGAGGGGACTGGAGGCTAAAACATATGATGAACGGTTGCAGGAACTGGGCCTGGCTAGTCTAGTGAAGAGAAGGACCAGGGGAGACAGGATAGCAGTCTTCCGATATTTGAGGGGCTGCCACAGAGAGGAGGACGGGGGTCAAGCAATTTTCCAAACCACCTGAAGGCCAGACAAGGAATAATGGATGGAAACTGATCAAGGAGAGATGCAACCTGGAAATGAGGAGGAACTTTCTGACAGTGAGAACAATCAACCCATGGAACAGAAGCTGCCTCTGGAAGTTGTGGGAGGTTCATCACTGGAAGCTTTCAAGAAGAGACTGGATTGCTATCTGTCAGAAATGGTGTAGCTCCTATCTTCCTGTTCCTCATGCTTGGAGGACACTACATCAATGACCCCTCGTCCCTATCGTGCAATATCTTGGAAACATTCATTTATATTCTTGGGCTCAGAGAATTCCATCCTGTCCGTCATGTGGATCTTTGGGTGTGTGTGTGTGTGTGTGTGTGTGTGTGTGTGTGTGTGTGTGAAGCCACTATCCCATTCTTGATCTTGAAGAAAGAGTCAAGCTTTGATCCAGGAATTAGAGGGCTCGCCGTGATTCAGTGGCTAAGACGCTGAGCTTGTTGATCAGAAAGGTCTGCAGTTCGAATCCCTAGTATAGGTTTCCTGTGTGAGCAGGGGGTTCGACTAGATAACCTCTGAGGTCCCTTCCAACTCTGTTAATCTGTTACATCTTCCTCTCAAGTCTATCGATATAGATTGCTGAAAGTTTTTTTTTTTTATCCAGGAAGGGAAACAGCAGCGTCTTGGCCCATCAGCATGACAATTGGGGCCAACTGCATACCAGAATAACAGAGTTGGAAGGGATATGGAGCAGAGAACATAGAATAATAAGAGTTGGAAGGGGCTTTGGGAGGTCTTCTAGTCCAACCCCCTGCATAAGCTGAAGCACAAAGTTCTATCTCTTACTGGCCAGGGATTTTCACAATTCCTCGGCTTGTTCCAAGAACAACTGATTTTTTTTTTTAACTTGATTTATATGCCGCCCTTCTCCGGAGACACAAGGTGGCTTACAATGCATTAAGCAATCGCCTTCATACTTTTGTATATTTATACAAAGTCAGCTTATTGCCCCCACAAACTGGGTCCTCATTTCACCTACCTTAGAAAGGATGGAAGGCTGAGTCGACCTTGAGCCTAGTGAGATTCAAACTTACACTAATTGCAGACAGCTGAATGTTAATCACAATGCTTTTTAGTCTGCTGAGCTACCAGGCTCTTCCTTTCAATTTGGCTTTTTAAAAACAAACAAACAAAAAAAAAACCCCAAAACAAATAGAGGATGGCCCTCAACTTCTCCATCAAAGCGTAGACCCTTTTCAGTCCAAAAGCAAGAAGTATTTCCTATTTGCAGGGCAATATAAGTATACTGTAAGGCAGAGGTCTCCGACCTTGGCAACTTTAAGCCTGGCGGACCTCAACTCCCAGAATTCCCCAGCCAGCAAAGCTGGCTGGGGAATTCTGGGAGTTGAGGTCCGCCAGGCTTAAAGTTGCCAAGGTTGGAGAGCCCTGCTGTAAGGGAATGCTTGAACGTTGAGAAAGAAAAGGAGCATTTCCAAGCATGACCAGGGCAGAATAGATGGATAGCTCAGCGGTATTTCAGTATAAGAGCCATTAGTGCCTCAGTTAAGCAATCGGAGAGAAAGAAGCTGAAATGATTCAGTGAGACTCCCACCTTAATGAGTTCGCTAATGAATGGCGGCCGGGGTGTCACGGATTCCATTTCCGAGATTCTGCCTCCAGTCCCTCTTTTTTTCCTGGTGTTAAAGGATGATTGATGAAGCTCCTTGAGAAATCTTGCATCTCCATTCATGAACTGTTGGGGCTCGAGAAGAGTCTCAACCCAAAGGCAACAATTATCCGCTTTGCTGTGTGTAGATTACACCCAAGCAGTTTGTGCCTCGTGCTTTTAAAAGATGGTTTCAGAGAAACTGAAGCAGGTTCAGAGGAGGAAAAAGAGGAGAGCGGGGGAGTAGAAAACAAGCCCTATGACGGAAGATGGAATAGGGCATCCCGTTTTGGTCACCATAGCAGGGGTGAAATGCTCCCGGTTTGCACCGGATCGCCTGATCCGCTAGTGATGGTGGCTGGTGGTTCGTAGAACCGGTAGCAAAAATCCCTGCCCCTCCATGCCCAGCTGAGCCACGCAATCATCGGAAGCTTTTTTAAAAATTATTTTTAAAAGCATTTTTTCTACAACCTCTTCGATTGAAAAAATGCTTTTAAAAGTAATTAAAAAAAAGCCTCCGATGATCGCGCGGCTCAGCTGGGATCGTCAGATGCTTTTAAAAGCATTTTTTAAAAAACCTCTTTGGCCGAAGAGGTTGTAGAAAAAATGCTTTTAAAAGTAAAATAAAAATAAAAATAAAAATTGGCCACGCCAACCCAGTCACATTTTTTTTTAAATTAGATTTATATGCCGCCCTTCTCCGGAGACTCAGGGCGGCTTACAAGGCGTTAAGCAATAGCCTTCATACTTTTGTATATTTATACAAAGTCAGCTTATTGCCCCCACAAACTGGGTGCTCAATTTATCTACCTTAGAAAGGATGGAAGGCTGAGTCAACCTTGAGCCTCGAACTTGCAAAATTGCAGACAGCTGGGTGTTAATAACAGGCTATCTAGCCCGTCGAGCTAGATTTTTTAAATTATTAATCATATTTCTATGCCGCCCACTCTCCGATGACTCTGGGCAGCTTACAACAAAGACAGTATACTAAATAGCGTATTGCCCCCAACAATCTGGGTCCTCATTTTACCCACCTCGGAAGGATGAAAGGCTGAGTCAACCTTGAGCCTGGTGAGATTCGAACTTACGGTAATTGCAGACAGCTGGTGTTTAATTACAATGCTTTTAGTCTGCTGAGCTATTCAGGCTCCCTGGATATTATTTATTTATTTATTTTATTATTCCTATTTCTATGCCGCCTACTCTCCAAGGACTCTGGGCGGCTTACAACAATCAAGAGTATACTAAATAGCATATTGCCCCCAACAATCCGGGTCCTCATTTTACCCACCTCGGAAGGATGGAAGGCTGAGTCAATCTGGAGCCTAGTGAGATTTGAACTGCTGATCTGCTGAACTAGCAGTCAGCTGAAGTAGCTGCAGCACAGCACTCTAACCACTGCGTCACCTCGGCTCTTATTGCGCCACCTTGGCTCTTACCCACCCCACACCAAGCCACGCCCAGAGAACCAGTAGTAAGAAATTTTACATTTCACCCCTGTACCATAGTTTGTGTGTGTACGTTTGTGCATCTGCGCGAGAGTACTGGTGCACAGTGCGTGCATGTGCAGATGGCATTTGCACGTGTGCACTGTGCATGTAAAAACCATGCACATGCGCAAATGTTGCAATTGAGCACACAGCGCACAGGGGAGCCATGTGAAACTTGTGTGTGCATGCGAAGATGGTGCGGTTGCGTGCACAGTGCACGGTGGGGCAGGCATGCCAAAGCTGTTTACATATGCAGATGGTGCGTTTGCACACACAGCACATGAGGGAGGAGCCACACGAAGCGCATGAAGCACGTACCTATTCGGCACTTGGTGAGTAAAAGGTTTACCACCACTGCACTACACCATTTCAGACCTCCATACCGGTCCTTAGTTGTTCTGCCCCAGCTCTGGATTCCCAAGGATTGTGACACACACCAACGGTCCTCATCAAAGTTATAACGTACCAAGAAATAAACAAAGTCCGGCAAAGGTTGGCAACCAGCCCAGAAAACAAGATACGATAAGACACTCACTCTTCAAAAATGCTCTGTAATAATTACACACTGTTTCCAGCAAGAAATTACTAACTGCGTGCAACTTAAATAGGCTAAGAGAGTGGCCAATTATCCTCAAACCTTACTCTCGAGGAGACCTCCTCCTCTTGAGTAGCCACTCCTGCCTTTTGGCAGCCCTGCGTGCCCGAGCATTGAGGAGAGGCTCCTCCACTTTGCTCTCTCCACTTGAAGGAACCTCTGGAGGTTCTGAAGGCCCAGTTGAGTCTCTGCCTCTGGCACCACATCCTCTTCAGCCTCCTCGCTGTCTAATGCGAACGCCGGCTGTGCAGGCTGCTGGCGTGACCCCATACTAGTTTCCTCATCGTTGGGATCAGCCACGATCCGCGCAGGCCTCTGGCAGGCGACAACATTAGTCTCATGGCAGAATATTATTAGCAGCCACCCAATAATTCCGTATAAATCAAGAGAAGGAATCAAGGCTTCAAAGCGAATGGATTTATATCTCAACAAAGACCCCCCCCTCCCTTCATACGCCCCTCCCAGTCCTCGGACGAGTGCATGCAACTCTTCCGAAAGGCCTAAATGCAATGGGACAATCTGGTTAACATGCCACTGACCCTGAAAGAATATAATGCCAGGCCTAATGAGGAGTTAATCGATGTGGAATTAAACACAGTGTTGACACTTAAACAGGCCACTTTAGGGCCACATAAAAAGGAACGCTGTCAGCAGCACTTACAAGCTTCATACTCCAAAGAGGCCCTGAGCTGAAGGGTAGGGTTTCAACCAAGTTAATGCTATTTACAAAAGCTTTCTATGGATGGTCTGTTATAGTTCCCTCGGCTCGTAATTCTGTACGACATCTTGACATCTGTAGATGTCAGTCAATCAATCAATCAGATTAGAGCTGGAAGGAATCATGGCGTTCTCCCTGCTCAAGCAGGAGACCCTCTCCCATTTCAGACAAGTGGCTTTCCAGTCTCTTCTTAAAAACCTCCAGTGATGGAGCTCCCATAACTTCTGGAGGCAACTTCTGTTCCACGGGTTAATTGTCCTCACTGTTAGGAAGTTTCTCCTTAATTCCAGGTTGCTTCTCTCCTTGATTGGTTTCCATCCATTGCTTCTTCTCCTGCTTTCTGGTGCTTTGGAAAATAAGTTGACCCCCCCACCTCTTCTGTGAGGCAGGCCCTCAAATACTGGAATACTGCTATCTAGAGCCGAGGTGGTGCAGTACTGCAGGCTACTTCAGCGGCAGTTCGGCAGTTCAAATCTCACCAGCTTAAGGTTGACTTAGCCTTCCGTCCTTCCGAGGTGGGTAAAATGAGGACTGAGATTGTTGGGGGCAAGAGGCTGACTCTGTAAACCACTTAGAGAGGGCTGTAAAAGCACTATGAAGTGGTATATAAGTCTAAGCACTATTGTCCTTCCTTCCTTCCATAACTCTGCCTACTGCCAAGAGTTCAATCCTGACCGGCTCAAGGTTGACTCAGCCTTCCATCCTTCTGAGGTGGGTAAAATGAGGACCCAGATTGTTGGGGGCAAGAGGCTGACTCTGTAAACCACTTAGAGAGGGCTGCAAAAGCACTATGAAGTGGTATATAAGTAACTGCTATTGCATCATCATGTCACTCCTAGTCCTTCTAGACTGGCCATACCCAAATCCTGCAGCCGTTCTTCAAAAAGAGCCTGGATAGCTCAACAGACTAAAAGCCTGTTATTAACATTCAGCCATCTGCAATTATTGCAAATTCAAATCTCACCAGGCTCAAGGTTGACTCAGCCTTCCATCCTTTCTAAGGTAGATAAATTGAGGACCCAGTTTGTGGGAGCAATAAGCTGACTTTGTATAAAAATATACAAAAGAATGAAGGCTATTGCTTAATGCATTGTAAGCCACCCTGAGTCTCCGGAGAAGGGCGGCATATAAATCTAATTAATATATAGATATTAATATATGAAGTCTCCAGGCCTTTAATCATCTTCGTTGCTCTTTGCACTATATAGTTGTGGTATAACTGAGTAGAAACCTCCAGCCCAGCATTTCTCAATCTTGACAACTTTTCTGGGGATTTCACATGGCTTAGAGTTGCCAAGGCAGAGAAACCCTGATCTGGACCCATATCACTCATAATAGAAGGTGTTCCAACAAGCCTGGGTAGCAGGAGGGCAGCACCCTGGTTTTGCTCTCTGCCAGATTAGAAGAACCCTCACTTAGCACTGCTGCAACCAGAGACCACTGGAACACCTCCCAAGCAGGGGTTGTGTTCAAACATTTTAGCAAGGGCTTTTCTGCCCGATTGCTGGGTTGGCGTGGGCATAGTGGGCATGGCCTAGCCAGCCTCTTGCACTACAGAAGGGGGCTCTGGAGGCTTTCTTCCAGTCTCCGGGAGGGCAAAATCGGCCTCCCCAGGCTCCAGAAGCCCGTTTCCGGCCTCCAGTGGGCCTCTGTTTCCAGCCTTCCCAAACTTCCGGTAGGCCCATTTTTCGTCTTCCCTGAGCCTCCGCGCATGCCCTGCACTTACTTGCACCAAAACAGACCATGTGGGGACTCCTGGGAGGGGAGAGGTGGGTGGGGCCAACCAGGAGTGGGATTTGGAGGTTCACCGAACTGTACAGAATCTTAGTTAGAGGTTCTCCCGAACCCCCAGCAGCCCACCCCTGCTCACAAGGTTATATAAAGAATTGGATTGGATTGGATTGGATTGGATTGGATTGGATTGGATTGAATTAAATTGAATTCTATTCTATTCTACTTTACTCTTCCCTACCCTACCCTTCCTTACCTTACCCTACCCTACCTTATCCTATTTGTACCCTATGACTATCATTAAGTGTTGTACCTTATGATTGTTGACGAATGTATCTTTTCTTTTATGTACAGTGAGAGCATATGCACCAGGACAAATTCCTTGTGTGTCCCATCACACTTGGCCAATAAAGAATTCTATTCTATTCTATTCTATTCTATTCTATTCTATTCTATTCTATTCTATTCTATTCTATTCTATTCTATTCTATTCTATTCTACACCTGTCTCTCCCTCAGTTGTGTGGGTCCAAAGGAGCAAAGGCCAAGTGGATTTGCACTAGTGGGCTTTTGCAGTTGTGTGTGTGTGAATGCACACACACAGGAGAGCAGCTGGGTGATATCAAGTGCCACGCTGAAAGTTATCCTGCACTGTTTTCTCAGATGAACTCATTTACTTGACGGAAAATAAATTGCATTTTGCTTCCCCCCCCCCCTCCCCTAGAAGAAGCGATCAGTGAGATTTTCAGGGATGGGTGTCAGGTTCTTGTGCTTCACCCACTTATCAGGGGATGGATAAGTAATCCTCTCTTTAGTGGACTTCAGCTACCCGTCACACCCAAAAGGGATCTTAATAGAAGTTACTCCGAGAAATTGCCCCTCCTGTGTGCAGCTTTAGGTAGACGGATGTGGTTTAACAGAAGAACTGGGTCGGTGCTTCTGCCGGTCAACTGTTCACCCCAAAAAGGAGATGTACACAGTGGTGGGATGTAGCCGGTTTGAGCGAATTGGTAGTTAAATTGCTGGCTGCCCCCCCCTCCCCGCCCCTTCCAGGAATCCGCACGCACCCCATTTTGGCTCCCAGGTTAGTGCAGGGAGGTCTACTAGGCCAAAAACAGGGCACAGGGGTTGCATATGGCCCCCGCTCCCCCGTGGCCCCTTTTTGCTCCCAGGAGGATGCAGGAAAGCTAACTGGGCCCAAAACGGGATGCAGGGCGGGCATGTCGTCCTCCCACCATGGCCTGTTTTCGCTCCCAGGGGTGTGCAGGGGGCCAAGTGCTGCCTGTCATGCCCCCTGGCCACGCCCACCCAGCCGGTCATTAGGGCAGAGAACCAGTTGTTAAATTATTTGAATCCCACCACTGAATGGGCAGCTGGTATTATCAGCATATCGATGACAAACAAACCTCATGCGGGTGGCAACCTCTCCTGTCTCTGCCCTATGCATCCTTAGATCAGGAGGTGGTGCACAGTCCACCTCCTCCTCATTGTTAAGGGGTGGTAGCTGCTCCTGGTTTTCGCAGGCTGATTTGCTGCTGTTGCTGGTCTGATAGACCCATCTGAGGCTGCTCCGTCAGGCTAGCATTCTTCGAGCCCTAATCCTGACCAACACTTGGCTCCACGCTTTCCCCTGCAGACTCAAACTCACCCCCCTCCTCTGAACTCGCATCTGGAGAGGGGTTGTGGTGGCCTGTCAGCCGCCGGCCCCTCCAGCAGCCAAATCAGAGGAGGAAGCATGGGAGTTGGGGTCAGCATCAATGCAACCAGAGAGCACCGAGGAGGAAGAGGGAATGGATTTGTCAGAGATACAGACAGAGGTGGAGCCTGGGCCGTCTGTCAGCCTTCAGATGGAGAGTCAACAACCCCCAGGTCTGGAGGTGGCTGATGAGGAAGAGGAGGAACAGCTGGGTCCGGTGCCTGATGTGCAGAAGGGAGAGGAGAGGAGAGCAGTGGAAATCTATGGGCCGGTGCTTGGGATGGAAGAGACACCGCTGCTAGCGAAGCCCCACTCTAGCTCTGGGGAATAAAAGGCAGGGGGCGGAGATGAATAGATGGGGCAGACAACTATTCATCTCCCTGCCGGACAGACTTGTTAGTACTTATACCTTTTATTTTTCCTGCCTAAGTGTAAAACTTTGCTTTTCTCCACATTAAAATTCATTTTGTTGGATAGGGCCCATTGTTCCTTGTTCAAACTAGAGAAAGCAGAGGCAAAATGACAGCAAAGAGGGATACAGAAGAAATACAAAGAATCAGGGGAGATATGTTAGCTGTGTTCCAATATTTGAGGGGTTGCCACAGAGAAGAAGAAGTCAAGCTATTTTCCAAAGTACGCGAAGGCTAGACAAGGAATAATGGGAGGAAACTGAACAAGGAGAAAGTCAACCTCCAAACAAGGAGGAATTTTCTGACAGTGAGAACTATCAACTAATGGAAGAGAAGTTGCCTTCGGAAGTTGTGGGAGCTTCATCCCTGGAGGCTTTCAAGAAGGGACTGGACTGCCATCTGTTTAAGAAATGGTGTAAGGTCTTCTGCTTGGGCGAGGGTTGGACTAGATGACCTCCAAGATCCCTTCCATCTCCGTTATTCTGTATTGAATGGAACCATTTGCCTTCAGAGGTTTTGGGAGCTTCATCACTGGAGGCTCTCAAGAAGAGATTGGACTGCCACTTGTCAGAAATAATGTCCGGCCCTTCCAACTCTGTTAATCTGTAAGGCTAAACATGCATCACCTGCTGGTGTCTTGTCCCTCCTTTCCTTAAGAAGGCAGCATCGGTGTCACCGGAAGGAAGGCTGCTGTGGCCTTCTTTGCCTTTTGCTTGGTGCCCAAATGCTTGCCTTTTTCTGCTCTCTCAAGGTCGTGGCAAAAATAGCCGTTCTCCTGTTATTGGGCTCCGTTTGCACGGCAGGCTAAACTGGGTCAGGAGAGGTTAGTGTGTTGTGGGTCTCCTGCTTGGGTGGGGGGTTGGACTAGATGATCACAAGGTCCCTTCCAACTCTGTTAATCTGTAATCTGACGGGGAAGTGCTGTCTTGTTGTACACAAACACCCACCACAATCTTTTCCCAGAGCTCTGTGATGAGAAAGTACATTTAATGAGAGTGGTTCAAATCAGAGGCAATCCATATCTGCTTTTCCTCCTGTTAATAAAATTATTAATGATTTAACGGTGTGCAAAGGAACGGAGTATGTGTCTGAGCCTGTGAGCTCCCACACTGGGTGCAAAACCATCTATTATTTCTGCACTTATCGCCTTCTTCCTGCAGGTGGTCACGAAACTCTGCCAGTGTCAAAATTACTAAGTTAATAAACCATGCCCATTTCTCCTGAGAAGGGCAAGGAGCGTAAATCAGGGAAGAAGATGCTGGCTAGGTGGCTCAGTGGCTAAGATGCTGAGCTTGTCGATCAGAAAGGTTGGCAGTTCGGCAGTTCAAATCCCTAGTTAGGGTCTCCTGCATGAGCAGGGGGTTGGATATTATTATTATTATTATTATTATTATTATTATTATTATTATTTAATCTGTAGTGAGATTCGCAGCCTTTGAGGCTGGTTAATAGCTCAGCAGCTCGAGTCCTAACCAAGGACCTAGGAATGTTAAGGTATCGTCGGAGGAGTAAGCTGTTCCAAGTAAAGTGGTTTTTTGTAGAGTCAAAATGTTCAAGTCCGGTAAATTTAGAATTTCTAAATAGTGGGGTAGCTCTTTGGGTATTGCTCCAAGGGCTCCAATTACAATCGGAACAACACATGATTTCTTTTCCCACAGTTGCTCAACTTCGATTTGCAAGTCCCGGTACTTTGTGATTTTTTCTTGCTGCTTATCTTCAATCCGTGCGTCAAATGTCAATGAACCATACTTTTTTTCTTTTCAACTACTGTTATGTCAGGTGTGTGGTGGACCAAGGGCCTGTCAGTCTGAATCCTCAAGTCCCACAAGATCTTGAGTTTCTCATTCTCTAAAACTTTCTCAACCTGATGTTCCCAGTGGTTTTTGCTGTACTCAAATTCAAACTTCTCGCACAATTTCCAGTGAATGATCTTAGCAACACGGCCATGGCGTTGTAGGTTGTTGTTGTTGTTGTTATTATTTGACAGTATACACAGCAAACGAGATGACCATGCTGGATTTCGTATCCCAAATCACTAGTCAAACACTTCCCAAGCATTTAGGACTGAGTGATGTATCGGCGGATTATGCAAGCAGATCCCAGTAAGGTGACCTTCTGCAGCTGACCAATGGTGATCTTGTCAGCGCCAACTG
This sequence comes from Coluber constrictor foxii, assembly GCA_038048745.1. Lineage (NCBI taxonomy): Eukaryota > Metazoa > Chordata > Lepidosauria > Squamata > Colubridae > Coluber > Coluber constrictor. The sequence continues at coordinate 996,745 of CM075976.1, forward strand.
TTTTAAAGTGCTTGCCTATGTATCATTATCATCATCATCATCTCTGAATGGGAATGAATGATTCTGGAAAAATCCTTTTGCAGGCTAAGAGGTTAACTGTATCCCAGAAGATGTGGAAAAGGACAAGTGGCACACCCACATTTTTGGATTCCAAGTCGTTCTACAGGTTGTCCTTGATTTATAACAGCTCGTTTAGTGACCCAAGTTTCAACAGCACTGAAAAAAACCCCCGACTTACAACCATTTTTCACACTTATGATGGTTGCAGCATCTCCACTGTCACATGATTTATATTCAGATGCTTGGCAACTGACTTGTATTTATGACAGTGGCCGTGTCTCATGATTTCCCCTTTGCGACCTTCTGACAAGCAAAGTCAATGGGGAAACCAGACTCGCTTAACAACCGTGTCACTAACTTAACAACTACAGTGATTCACGTAACAAATGTGGCAAGAAAAGTCATAAAACAGGACGAAACTCCCTCCACAAAATTCTCTCTTAGCAGCATAAATTCTTGGCTCAATTGCTCTCGTACGTCAGGGACCACCTGTATTTTAATTTCCTCACAGGCCATCCTGGTGTGCATCATTTGAGATAGCTGGATAGCCTGGATAGCTCAGCAGACTAATGCATTGTATTTAACTCCAGCTGCCTGCAATTACTGTAAGTTCGAATCTCAGCAGGCTCAAGGTTGACTCAGCCTTCCATCCTTTCTAAGGTGGGTAAATTGAGGACCCAGTTTGTGGGGGCAATAAGTTGACTTTGTATAAAATATACAAAAGTACGAAGGCTATTGCTTAATGCATTGTAAGCCGCCCTGAGTCTTCAGAGAAGGGTGGCATATAAATCAAATTTAAAAAACAAAACAAAAACTTGGATGAACTCCATCCAAGTTCAATGTAGAGAAGTTCAATGTAGAGAAAAAGGAAAGTCTTACACTTGGGTAAGAAAAACCGAAAGTATACATACAGATTGGGTGAAACCAGGCTTAATAGCAGTAACCAGGAGAGGGATCTTGGCGTCTTAGTGGACAATCAATTAAATATGAGCCAACAGTGTATGACAGCAGCCAAAAAAGCCAACACAATCCTAAATTGCATTAACAGAGGGAAACAATCAAGATCAAGTGAGTTATTAATACCACTCTATAAAGCCTTAGGAAGACCACACCTAGAGTCCTGCATCCAGTTTTGGTCACTATAATAAAAGATGTTGAGACTCTAGAAAGAGTGCAGAGAAGAGCAACCAGGATGATGAGGTGACTGGAGGCTAAAACATATGATGAACAATTGCTGGAACTGGGCATGGCTGGTTTAATGAAGAGAAGGACCAGGGGAGGCAGGATAGCCGTCTTCCAAAACTTGAGGCGCTGCCACAGAAAGGAGGGGGTGAAGCTATTTTCCAAAGCACCTGACAAGGAACAATGGATGGAAACTGAACAAGGAGACATTCAACCTGGAAATAAGGAGACATTTTCTGATAGTGAGAGCAATGAACCAATGGAACAGAAGTTGCCTTCAGAAGTTGTGGGAGCTTCATCACTGGAGGCTTTCAAGAAGAGACTGGACTGCCATCTGTCAGAAATGCTGTAGGTAGGGTCTCTTGCCTGGGTGAGGGGTTTGACTAGATGACCTACAAGATCCCTTCCAGTTCTGTTCATCTGTTAACTTGATGTCCCCAGCAAAAGTGGGATCCAGAACTCTAACAAAGACCTACCCAACTGGCCTGTTGGGAACAGACTTTGCCTTTGCCTCCTTTGCTTTCAAAGGAGAGGAACATTTTGATGAAACTTTCCTGGAATAAGCCTGGTATACTTCCTTTTGTTTGATAATATGGTGGCCAAGTGAGGCAGGAGTGGGTATCAATCTTTCATGGTAGAGTCCCTTCTCTAACAGCTAGCAGCCTTCTTCATTAAAGTTAAGCTGCTTATTAAACTTAAAGTGTCACTTAAAGCCACCATGAATCTTGGTTCAGACTGTCCGAGAAGCCAGGAATAGTTAGGCTGATGAAAGCAGCGGAGAAAGATTTCTGGGGGAATCATTTTCAAAGACCACTAAGCCTTCACACCGACAACAACCAAAAAGAGCAAAGTTCAACAAAAATGGCTTTGAGCAATCAGAGTGAAAACAAGTTAAAAGGAACACCGTTCAAAAAGGGAAGGAGGAAAACTTATTTTAGCCCATGTCGAAAGGAGCAGGTTTAAATGCAATAAAAACAAGTTAAAAATACAGTTAGAAAAGGGGGGGGGGGGAGATTATTTCCAAACAACATAGAAATGCAATTTTAAATGAAGACATGCCTGGCCGTATGATTTAAAAGGATGAAAAAGAATTAGGCATCAAATGCCATCTTGGAGGGTACTGCACAATAAAGGTAAAGGTTCCCCTTGCACAGATGTGATAGTCATTCCTGACTCTAGGGGGCAGTGCTCATCTCTGTTTCAAAGCCGAAGAGCCAGCGCTGTCTGAAGACGCCTGTCCTGGTCATGTGGCCGGCATGACTCAACGCCAAAGGCGCACGGAACGCTGTTCCCTTCCCACCAAAGGTGGTCCCTATTTTTCTACTTGCATTTTTTACCTGCTTTTGAACTGCTAGGTTGGCAAAAGCTGGGACAAGGAACGGGAGCTCATCCCGTTGTGTGGCACTAGGGATTCGAACCACTGAACTGCTGAACTTTTGATTGACAAGCTCAGTGTCTTAGCCACTGAGCCATCGTGTCCCCATGGTTATTGCAAAGGAAGATTCTAATGTTTATTAGAGAGCCAGTTTATGTATCTTAGACATGAAAGCTGGCTGGGTGCCTCCCCCTCTCTTTTGGCACAACCCTCCTTGCAAGGTTGTTGTTGTGGAGAAAATAGGAAGAAGGAACATTCAACGTTTTTGTTGCCTTGAGTTACTTATACGAAGTAACAAAGGTGGGATAAAGACAAACCAACAAACAATGTGGGGTTAGAACTAACAGAGGGACAGCCCTAATCTCAGTGATCAGAAAACTGAGTGGGGAAAAAAGTTATCAGAAAACTAGAGAAAAGATGTTGAGACTTTGGGAAAAGTGCAAAGAAGAGCAAGATGATCAAAGGCCTGGAGACTAAAACATGAAGAATGGCTGCAGGATTTGGGTTTGGCTTTAGAGAAAAGGGGAATTAGGGGAGACACGATAGCAGTCTTCCAGTATTTAAGGGGCTGTCACAAAGAAAAGGGGGTCAAATTATTGTTTCGTCTCTTCTCTTCTCTTCTCTTCTCTTCTCTTCTCTTCTCTTCTCTTCTCTTCTCTTCTCTTCTCTTCTCTTCTCTTCTCTTCTCTTCTCTTCTCTTCTCTTCTCTTCTCTTCTCCTCTCCCCTCCCCTCCCCTCCCCTTCCCTTCCCTTCTTCCCTTCCCTTCCCTTCCCCTCCCCTCCCCTCCCCTCCCCTCCCCTCCCCTCTCATCTCCTCTCCTCTCCTCTCCTCTCCTCTCCTCTCCGGTTGCTTCTCTCCATGATTACAAAATAGCAGAGTTGGAAGGGACCTTGGAGGTCTTCTAGTCCAACCCTTACTCAAGCAGGAGACCCTGTACCTTTTTCAGATTTCTTAAATACCTCCAGCGATGGCGCACCCACAACTTCTGGAGGCAAAAAAAAAAAAAAAAAAAAGAGCCTGGTTTAGCTCTGCAGACTAAAACACCGTAATTAACATCCAGCTGTCTGCAATTACACCAGTTCGAATCTCCCCAGGCTCAAGGTTGACTCAGCCGTCCATCCTTTCTAAGGTGGGTAAATTGAGGACCCAGATTGTGGGGGCAATAAACTGACTTTGTATAAATATACAAAAGTATGAAGGCTATTGCTTAATGCATTGTAAGCCACTCTGAGTCTTCGGAGAAGGGCGGCATATAAATCTAATTAAAAAAAAAGTTGTTCCACTGATTAATTGTTCTCACTGTTGTGAAATTCCTTCCTAATTGCAGGTTGCTTCTCTCCTTGATTAGTTTCCATCCGTTGCTTCTTGTCCTGTCCTCAGGTGCTTTGGAAAACAGCTTGACTCCCTCTTCTTTGTGGCAGACCCTCAAATACTTGAAGACTGCTATCATGTCACCCTTAGTCCTCCTTTTCTCTAGACTAGCCATACCCAGTTCCTGCAAAGGTTTTTTGTTATGTTTTAGTATCCAAGCCTTTAATTATCTTTGTTGTTCTTCTCTGCACTTTTCCCAAAAGTCTCCACATCGTTTTTTGTGATGCGGTGACCAAAACTGGATGCAATATTCCAAGTGTGGCCTTAACTAAGGCTGTATAAAGCAGTACTAATACTTCACATGATTTTGATTCCGTGCCTCTGTTTATACAACTCCATTGCCCTACATTTCAAGGGACCTGAAATCAAAAAGCCACGAGGGATTCCGAGGCATGAAATCTACCTTATCTTACCCCAGGCAAAGATGTTTTGTCTCTAGGATGTCTCGTGGGCTAGAAAACATAGAAGCAGAGTCTGTTCACTGTGTACGAAGTTAGCACCCACCCCTCTCCTAGAAGAATGCAATATTCTAGGAAATATTAAAAAGGCAGAATATTATATTTCCCTGGGTGAGGAATGGAGAAACGTGTTTTTTAAGGCAGAAAGCAGACTCACTCTTAATAGCCCCCACCCTCCTCATAGCCCACAGCAGATGCCAGAACTTAAGAGATAAAGAGATAGCTAGGGCTATTCATAGGGAAATGCCCTCACTCAAGATCCAACAAAGGTAGGATTAGCCCTCTACCCATCTAGCAACAGAACTCACCACATGGCAGCTGGGGAGATTGCATCACCCGGCAAGATTCAACCAAGCTTGGGACTCAAAAGACAACCTACAACTTTAACCCTGCATGGCCCCATGGGAGTCTGACAACCAATCAGAATAGAAGCTCATATTCAAAGCCCAACAGAGGGCATAAAACCAAGGCACTCTCAGCATCTCTGCCCTTTTCTGCTCAGGAACTCAAGCCATGTGATTCTGTCCACTATTAAACCATCTTTCTAAGCATGCTTTCAGTGTCTTTCTCCCCACTTGGAACTGAACTTAGTTGGACATTTCTTCCAACAATTGGAAATCTCCCTACATTCAAGAATACTGTTTACCCAGCCTGGTTCTGAGTGGAGTGGAGTGGAGTGGAGTGGAGTGGAGTGGAGTGGAATGGAATGGAATGGAATGGAATGGAATGGAATAGAATAGAATAGAATAGAATAGAATAGAATAGAATAGAATAGAATAGAGCAAAAGAAGGAATAAAATAGAAAGGATAGGATAGGATAGGATAGGATAGGATAGGATAGGATAGGATAGGATAGGATAGGATAGGATAGGATAGGATAGGATAGGATAGGATTGAATTGAATTGAATTGAATTGAATTCTTTATTGGCCAAGTGTGATTCGACATACAAGGAATTTGTCTTTGGTGCATATGCTCTCAGTGCACATGAAGAAAAAATATATATTCGTCAAGAATCGTAGGATACTACGATACTTACTAAGGTAATTACTTAGGTAATTTGACAGTGTGGTGGGAATTAGTTGTTTAGCAGAGTGATGGCATTTGGGGAAAAACTGTCCTTGTGTCTAGTTGTTCTGGTGTGCAGTGCTCTATAGTGTCATTTTGAGGGTAGGAGTTGAAACAGTTGATGTCCAGGATATGAGGGGTCTGTAGATATTTTCACAGCCCTCTTTTTGACTCGTGCAGTATACGGGTCCTCAATGGAAGGCAGTTTGGTATTTTTCTGCAGTTCTAATCATCTGTTGAAGTCTGTGTCAGCTGTTTATCAGTTCGTATAAGATCCCTTAGCTACATTTGTACAACATACCGTATTGCAACCAACCAGTTGACTTAGTTTGTGGTTAAATTGATTGTGCCGATCCAGAAAATGGAATGATTTAGGACTCACATGAAGCGTATGAAGGCGGTCACTTTGCCATATAGCAACTAGTGTAGGTTCAAGACTACGGAAGCCCCTAGGGCAGAGGGTGGGGAATAATGGCCCCTTTATGGCTTGTGGACTTCAACTCCCAGAATTCCTGAGCCAGCTGGCTCAGGAATTCTGGGAACTGAAGTCCACAAATCATAAAGGGGCCATCGTTCCTTACCCCTGCCCTAGGGGGTCACAGTCTCTGCAAGATCTCAAATACAAGAACAAGACCAAGAATAGTAACTGGGATAATATATAACAATAGCATTGGGCTTCTCACCTGCCATTTTACAGCCTCAGTGCCCCATTCTAACCCAGATTTCATGCCTATTATATATATAAAATGCATAATGAGTGGCGCAGTGGCCTAGAAGTGGAGCTCTCACCTCACAATCAGGAAGCTGTAAGTTTGATCCTAGGTAGAGGCAGATATTTCTCTCTCTGGGCATACTGAGAATATATCTGCTGAATATAACTCTGCACTGGCGACAGGAAGGGCAGCCAGCCAGTAAACACTCAGCTCCATTCAGTTACCCAGACTCCATCCTGCAAAGGATTATGTGGTCGTTAAAAGAAGATGATGATATACCATATGTTTTGGACTATAAGACGCTCTGGACTATAAGACGCACCTAGCTTTTGGTTTAAAAAAATCTGCCTCTGTCTTTGCCTCTCTGTGGAGATAATGTTATCTCAATCTCAGAGGTCGGCAAACCGCACTGAGTAAAACGGTATCTCCATAAAATCCTTATCTCATCAGGACAGTAAGACAGGATATCTGGCAGAAACCCTGTCTCAAATATGCAAGACCCTGAGCATTGTCTGTTACAGGAAGGACATGAGGAAAACACGAAGAGTCCACGTGAAAATCATGAGCTTTCTTTAGCCAATAAGAATGAGTAAATGTTTTGCCATACAGTTGTAAAATGACAATAAAAGGGAGCCTTTTGGATGGAGTCAGTGTGCCTTCACCAAGGTACCTTTCACCAGTGTGCCTTCCCCCCAAGGCGCCCTCCCACCAAGGGGCCTTCCCATGAACCATCGTTCCTGCCTACCCGTCTTTGTTCATCGAATCAACACTCACAGCAATTTATCTCCTTGCAGCAAATAGCAAACAGCCTGGTCAAATTCAGCTGATTTAGCACGAGCAGCTTATTGGCAGTTGGATCTGCTTCTCAGAATACCACTGATCAGCTGTTCCAGGCTGCAGGGATTGCCACCGCCCATCACCGCCGCCGCTGCCACCTATTGTCGCCTCTGCCACCCCATTTTCGGCCTCTGCGTGTCCCGTTTTCAGTCCATTCCAGGCTACGGGGATTCCCACCACTGCCATCTATCCCAACCGCCTGGAACAGGCGGAAAACAGGACGTGCAGAAGTGGCAATAGATAGCAGCGGCGATTGGCGGTGGTGATCTCCGCAGCCTGGAACAGCTGATAGGTGGTATTCTGGGAGGCAGGTCCAACTGCCAATCAGCTGCTTGCTGAAGCTGACCAGCACAGCCTGATTTGTGTTAATTTTAATAGGGGTTTTTAGGGGTTTTAAATTTTACGGCCAAATAGTTTAATTATTTTATTAGTTTTAATTTTTATACGTGATTGTTTTAATATGGCTGTAAACCGCCCTGAGTCCCCTCGGGGAGAAGGGCGGTATATAAATGCAATAAAACTATAAACTATAAACTATTTAGCACAAATCAGTTTTCTGTTTGCTGCAAGGAGGTAAACTGCTGGGAGGCAGAGGCCAGTGGGTGGGCGGGGCTTCAGCAACATTTGCTGTATAAGATGCCCAGACATTTCCACCCACTTTTGGGAGGGTGGGGGAGTACATCTTATAGTCCAAAAAATACGGGTATATAAAATGCACACTTACGTCTAACTGCTTGTAGCCTTCGATGGTTGAAACAGTGTTTGGTAGGCAACATCATTTGAATCATTGTACCTTCCATAGTAGAGGACTCATAACTCCTCTGGGCTTGATACTTGGCCAGGTTGTGGCTGCTCCAGTGCTGCTGTGCTGCCACACTGCTATGGCCAGTTGTGATCAAGCAACAGTCATTTCTAACCCTCCTTGCCAGCTTCCCCCAAGAAAGCTCCATGGGGAAGCAGGCAGGAAATTGGACATTGGTCCCACTGCCAATGTTTTCCTGCCAAAGCCTTTGGCATTCTGTTTCTCTGTGTAGCTAAGGAAATATCTCTGAGATGATGACCCACCAGGGCACGGGTTGTCCGGTGTGTTTGTGTGCGGGTGTGTAGGCGTGCTGTGTACATACACGTGTGTACACAAGTGCACGCTCCCTCCCACACTATTTCCCTCTCTGCTCATTGCAATTCAAGAAATGGAAAAACAGCAGAGGAGGATGCTTCTGAAATTAATTACTTTCTAACTCATTTGCTCAAGAGCTACTGTGCTGGGAACATGTAAAGAATTATAACCTTAATTAGGGAGTAAACGACCCCTAACTCATCACCGTGTCTGCCGGCTCGGGGAGCTATTTGCTACCGAGAATGAAAAGTCTCCAGCTTGATTCCTAACCCAACAAGGGACAAAGAGGCTCACAGCAGCCTTGAAATCAGATCCAATGTCTGGAGTTTCTCAGCCATCCCTAGAGATCCCTCCCTGGAGCTGATCACAGAAGACATGAGGGTGGGAGAGACACTATTGGGGGGGGGGGATAAGCCATCTTTGGAGGCAAAGGCTCAACTGGAATATTGAAAAGATCCCCATGGGCAGACATAGAAAATGAATACCTGAAGAGAATGGGTAGGTCACATCAACAGACACATAGAGATTAACAACAACTACACACTATGCAAAAGAGACAATCAACCAGCCCAAAAGGGAGCAAAAAGACTCCAACACCTCTTGACCAGTAATCAGCATAGACGAACTCCAAGGTTAATTTGAGACCGACAATCAAGTCAACAATACCCCAAGCAAGAAACGGAGGCATCAGTAAACAGCCCAACCAAAGAATCTCATAGACACCCCCCCCCCGCCACACACACACACACAGATAGGTAAAACACCAGAATATAAACGGACAGAAAACCTCACTCCCTTCCAGCACTGATGTTGTTGCCTAGTTGGGTCTTAAAATGTCTGTAAGAAAATAACCAAGTTCAGAGAGAACCAAGGACCCCAAATCCTCCTCAGGGGTGGGCTGCTGGGGGTTCGCAGGGGTTCAGGAGAACCTCTAGCTAAGATTCTCTGCAGTTCGGAGAACCCCCAAATCCCACTCCTGACTGGTCCCACCCACCCTGCCTTGCCCCTCCCAGGAGTCCCCATGCGGCCCGTTTTGGACACAGGTAAGTGCAGGGCGTGCACAGAGGGAGGGTGAAAAACGGGCCTACTGGAAATTCAGGAAGGCTGGAAACAGGCCCGTTTCCGGCCTCCAGAGCCTGGGGAGGCCATTTTCGCTCTCCCGGAGGCTCGAGTAAAGCCTCTGGTGCCTGGGGAGGGCAAATATGTCCCCCTCCCTGCCGTGGTGTAGCAGGCTGATTAAGCCACTCCCACCATGGCCACACACCCCAGAAACTGGGCAGAGAACCCCTTGCTAAAATTTTTGAAGCCCATCCCTGGTCCTCCTCCTCCTAACAAAGCACTGGTGATGTTACCTGGTTGGCTAATGAAACGTCTACAAGAAAGCCACACAACTCGGAGAGCACCAAGGACTCCTCATTTCAACCCTGAGCTACAAACATTCTCCCTTATTGGAAGTCACCGTAATGGCTGCCAATGCCAAAAGGGCCAGTTAGAAAAATCTCTCTCTCTCTTTTTTTTTATTGAAAAAGTTTTACAAATACAAGTTTTATCATTTTCCCCCCCATTCCTCCCCACCCCCCCTATTTCCCCTCCTCTCCCTTCCCCCCCTTGGCTTCCTTTACAAAAAAATATTATTCTTATTCGTCTACTAATATTAAACAAAAATAAAGGTGAAATCCAGATAACATATCAAATATTTCTATCATCTAATCTACCCCCTTTCGACATTAAAACTAAATATCAATATAGTAAAATTAATTATCTATATTAATCAATCCCTCTTAATACATAATAGATTCCAAAAAAACTAGTTTTCCCCCAATTACTTATCCCCAAGCATTGACTAATCCCTATATGACATATACATTATAACATTCTGTATCAATATGTATATAAAATAAGATTATTCTATAATTTAACAACTCTAATGTATCAATCACTATTCCACACCTTGTTTTACCTCCAAATACTTTACCTCCCATATACTATAACTCTCAACTCAACATAATCTTCTTCAAGCAAATGCTAACTGATACTTCTTGGTTTGATATTTATTCTGCACATAATCTATCCATTTCTTCCATTCCCGAACAAAAGCTTCTTGGGTCCTATCTTTTAAATATGCTGAAATCTTTGCCATTTCTGCAAAACTAGCCATCTTCAAAATCCATTCCTCGGCTAATCCGTATAAGTACGGATTAGCCGAGGCCTGGATCAAAAACAGTAACTGTGAGAGGACCTTGGAGTCCTAGTGGATGATCATTTGAACATGAGCCAGATGTGTGCGGCAGCAGCCAAAAAGGCTAATACGATCCTTGGTTGTATAAACAGAGGCAGAGAATCAAAATCACCTGTTGTATTAATACTGCTTTATAAAGCCTCAGTAAGGCCCGACCTGGAATATGGCATCCAGTTTTGGTCACTATAATACAAAAAAGATGTTGAGACTTTGGAAAAAGTGCAGAGAAGAGCAACTAAGATGATCAAAGGCCTGGAGACTAAAACATACGAAGAACGGTTGCAGGAATTGTGTATGTCTAGTCTAATACAGGGAGGGACTACTCAGGGTACCGTCAGTCAAATTGTGCCGACTGGCGATTCCCAGGGGGAGGGCCTTCTCTGTAAGGGCTCCAACCCTTTGGAATGAACTGCCCCCTGATATACGAAACATCCCTAATCTCTGTGCTTTCCGCTGTGCCCTCAAGACCCTGATGTTCAATCAGGCGGGGCTAAGCATGTTAACTGGGAATGATTAAAATATTATCTAATTCTGGGTTTTATTTAATTTGGGCTAAACTATGTCATAATTTTAATTATCAATTTTTTTTAAAATTTGATTTATATGCCGCCCTTCTCCGGAGACTCAGGGCGGCTTACAACGCATTAAGCAATAGCCTTCATACTTTTGTATATTTATACAAAGTCAGCTTATTGCCCCCAACAAACTGGGTCCTCAATTTACCCACCTTAGAAAGGATGGAAGGCTGAGTCAACCTTGAGCCTGGCTAGGATTGAACTCACAGAAATTACAGGCAGCTGGTGTTAATTGCTGCCTTTAGTAGGAGGCATTAGCCCCCTACGCTACACAGGCTCCTGTGAGGTTTATGTATCTTTTATTTTTTCTTGATTGTACACCGCCTTGAGTCCTGCGGGAGAAAGGCGGTATAGAAATATAAGAAAGAAAGAAAGAAAGAAAGAAAGAAAGAAAGAAAGAAAGAAAGAAAGAAAGAAAGAAAGAAAGAAAGAAAGAAAGAAAGAAAGAAAGAAAGAAAGAAAAGAAAAGAAAAGAAAAGAATTAGGGGTGACATGAGAGCAGTCTTCCAGTATTTGAGGGGCTGCCACAAAGAAGAGAGGGTCAAATTATTCTCCAAAGCACCTGAAGGCAGGACAAGAAACAATGGATGGAAACTAACCAGTGAGAGAAGCAACCTGGAATTAAGGAGAAACTTCCTAATGGTGAAGACAATTAACCAGTGTGACAGCTGGCCACCAGAAATCATGGGTACTCCATCACTGGAGGCTTTTAAGAAGAGACTGGACAGTCACTTGTCTGAGATGGTATAGGTCAGTGATGGCTAAACTTTTTGCCATCGAGTGCCAAAAGCATGGAGAGCGTGGGGGGATCGCGTGCATGTGTGCCCACACCCATCATTCTATGTGCCCTGCCCCCCTGCATGCACACGCAAACCTCTTCCTGCACATATGTGCATGATCCCCCACACTCCCCCCACATGAGATGGCCATGCGATGGCATGGTGGGCCACCGGACTTCTGGTGGAACCGGAAGTTGGGAAACGGTCCATTTCTGGCCTCCGGAGGGCCTCCAGAGGGCTGGGGAAGGCCGTTTTTGCCCTCCCCAGGCTCCTAGAAAGGCTCTGGAGCCTGGGGGAGAGAAAAAGGGGTCTTCCTCATACACACTCTCCCGAGACCCTCCAGAGGCCAGAAGCATCGTGTTTCCTGACTTCTGTGGGCCTGAAGGCCTGAAAATCAGCTGGCCGGCGCACACATGTGCACTGGAGTTCAGCTTGAGTGCCCACCAATATAGCTCTGTGTGCCACCTGTGTTCGCCATCACGGGTATAGGTTCTCCGGTTTGAGCAGGGGGCAGGACTAGAAGATCTTCAGGGTGCCTTCCAGCTCTATTCTATTCTAAAATTCTAGTGTTTAAACTTGGCAGCTTCAAGATGTATATGCACTTCAACTCCCAGAATTCCCCAGCCAACTATTGCTGCAAAGTCACCTGCTGGTATTTAAGGCTCAAAATGCCCTCCCTATTTTGCTGAAAAGCCTATTAGCTTCCAAAAAGACCCTTAAAAACTCATCTTTTATGTTAAGGCATTTAACCACCGGATTTGTTACCTTTAATTATTAATTCTATTTGCTTCACTTGTTTAATTGCTGTTTTAAAGGTTTTTAATGTCTTGATTCTAAAGTTGTTGTTTATTTGAAACCGTTGGGAAACTTTGATCATCAGCAAATGAATAAATAAATGTCCGGAAAAATGCACTTCACAGATCAGCTAGGGACCAGGTGACATCTTCTAAAATTGCCCATGAAATGAACCTTTCTGGAGCCTTTAGCAAAATGCCAGGCAAGAGATGATACTTGTAGCACATACCACAATCAACACCGAGGGTCTCCTTCTGTTATCAAATGTACCTGGATCACTGCCAGGACAGAAAAAAAAAACAGCAACAGCAATTAGACTTATATACACAGTACTTTTACAGCCCCCTCTGAGCAGTTTACAGAGTCAGCCTCTTGCCCTCAACAATCTGTGTCCTCATTTTACTGACCTCAGAAGGATGGAAGAGTGAGTCAACCTTGAGCCATTCAGGATCGAACTGCTGCCTGTCAGCAGAATTAGCCTGCAATACTGCATTCTATTCACTGGGAAGGAAGGAAGGAAGGAAGGAAGGAAGGAAGGAAGGAAGGAAGGAAGGAAGGAAGGAAGGAAGGAAGGAAGGAAGGAAGGAAGGAAGGAAGGAAAATAGCACTAGACTTATATACAGCTTCACAGTGCTTTCCAGCCCTCTCTAAGCAGTTTACAGTGTCAGCCTCTTGCCCCCAACAACCTGGATCCTCATTTTACCAACCTCGGAAGGATGAAAGGTTGAGCTGGTCAGAATCAAACTCCTGTCAGTGGACAGAATTAACCTGCAATACTGCATTTTAATCACTGCACTACCAGATCTTCTCTGAGCACATCAAAACAATACATGAGGATAAGGCAAAACAAAACAATGTCTCCAGTTAAATAAGCACTGTTGTTATTAGTTGCGAAGTCGTGTCCGACCCATTGCAACCCCATGGACAATGTTCCTCCAGGCCTTCCTGTCCTCTTACCATCCTCTGGAGTCCATTTAAGCTCACGCCGACTGCTTCAGTGACTCCATCCAGCCACCTCATTCTCTGTCGTCCCCTTCTTCTTTTGCCCTCCATCGTTCCCAGAATTAGGCTCTTCTCCAGGAGTACTTCCTTCTCATTAAGTGGCCAAAGTATCTGAGTTTCATCTTCAGGATCTGGCCTTCTAAAGAGCAGTCAGGGTTGATCTCCTCTAGGACTGACCAGTTTGATCGCCTTGCAGTCCAAGGGACTCGCAGGAGTCTTCTCCAGCACCAGAGATCAAAGGCCTCAATTCTTTGGCGTTCAGCCTTTCTTATGGTCCAACTTTCACAGCCATACATTGCAACTGGGAAAACCATCGCCTTGACTATATGCATTTTTCTTGGCAGGGTGATGTCTCTGCTTTTTAGTATGCAAACCCTTGAGGCACTTAAAATAAACATGAAAGTCTTCGGAGACATATGTTTTCTATTTTTTTAACCCCCCCCCCCCGTCATTTAGCAATAGCACTTAGATTTATATACCACTTCACAGTGCTTTAGACATCTCCCCCCACCCCCCGCCTCCAAGTGGCTTACAGGGTCAGCCTCTTGCCCCCAACAATCTGGGTTCTCATTTTAGTGACCTTGGAAGGATGTAAGGCTGAGTTAACATTGAGCACAGTCAGGATTGAACTGCTGGCAGTGGGCAGAGTTTGCCTGCAATACTGCATTCTAACCATTGTGTACCATGGAAGGAAGGAAGGAAGGAGGGAAGGGCAACAGAAATAGAAATAGCCCTTAGACTTATATATTGCTTCACAGTGCTTTACAGCCGTCTCTAAGCAGTTTACAGAGTCAGCCTCTTGCCCCCAAGAGTCTGGGTCCTCATTTTACCCACCTTGGAAGGATGGAAGGCTGAGTCAACCTTGAGCCCCATCAGGATCGAACTGCTGGGTGTGGGCAGAATTTGCCCGCAATCCTGCATTCTAACCACTGCGCCAGTGATCACAGATGAGAGGGAAAAGGGACTCCATCCTCTGTTAAGCAGGGATCTTCTACTCTGCCATTTTCACCCTCAGTTCTCTCCCATTAAGCTAACTGGGGATAGCAAAAGACAGCAGAAGGAGGCAGTGTAAAGTAGCTTGCAGATGGAACACCACTATAAAAAAAAGTCTGTGACTTTCATAAGCCGTGTCACTGAAGCTTTCTGTTTGAGAACGATTCTGCATGAGAGGTCAGAGGCGATGAAGTTCTTGGAGAAATGAGAACCCGACAAGAGCGAAGTGCCTACCAGGATCAGCTCAAAAAGAGAAGGAAGGGCAATCGTCATCGGCCTTGTCAGTACATCCACCTCCAGAAATATCACGGCTTCACCTTTTCCCGTGACTCAGTGCTCAGGATTTGGGGAATCAAAAATACAAGGCCGGCTCCTTCTTGCCAGAGAATGTTTGGACCCCTTCAAAACAATGACCGCATCCGGCCAGAAGGGAGAAGATGATCGTTTAAAGTCAACTCAGCTCAAGTGAAAAGTCAGCCCTTCCACTCGTGTCAATTCCAAAGGGGTAAGATAGGTGGCAGCAGAGTGTGCTTTTGATGGGGGATGGGTGGATTGGGAGAGGAATAATAATAATACATGGATAAAAATTAAAAGTAGCCTAAAGGGTCATGAGTTTTCATGGAAGAAGAGAAAAGTAAAGTCTTACACTTAGGCAAGAAAAACCAAAAGTACGCATACAGACTGAGTGAAACCAGGCTTAATAGCAGTAACTCTGAGAGGGATCTTGGAATCTTAGAGGAAAACCAGCTAAACATGAGCCAAAAGTGTGCAGCGGCAGCCAAAAAAGCCAATGCAATCCTAAATTGCATGAAGATGCAATATAATCAAGATCAAGTGGGGTACTAACGCCACTCTATAAAGCCTTAGTAAGACCACACCTAGAATCCTGCATCCAGTTTTGGTCCCCACACTATAAAAAAACATGTTGGGATTCTAGAAAAGGTGCAGAGAAGAGCAACCGGGATGATGAAGGGACTGGAGGCTAAAACAGACGATGAACAGTTGCAAGAACTGGGCATGGCTAAGTCTAGTGAAGAGAAGGATCAGGGGAGCCGTGATAGCAGTCTTCCAATATTGGAGGGGCTGCCACAGAGAGGAGGACGGGGGTCAAGCTATTTTCCAAAGCACCTGAAGGTCAGACAAGGAACAATGGATGGAAACTGACCAAGGAGAGATTCAACCTGGAAATAAGGAGGAATTTCTGACAGTGAGAACCATCAACCCATGGAAGAGAAGTTTCCTTCAGAAGTTGTGGGAGCTTCATCACTGGAGGCTTTCAAGAAGAGACTGGACTGCCATCTGTCAGAAATGGTGGAGGGTCTCCTGCTTGACCATGGGGTTGGACTAGATGACCTACAAGGTCCCTTCCAGGTTCTATTCTATTCTATTCTATTCTATTCTATTCTATTCTATTCTATT
Organism: Coluber constrictor foxii; assembly: GCA_038048745.1. NCBI lineage: Eukaryota > Metazoa > Chordata > Lepidosauria > Squamata > Colubridae > Coluber > Coluber constrictor. The sequence continues at coordinate 1,012,728 of CM075976.1, forward strand.
CTATTCTATTCTATTCTATTCTATTCTATTCTATTCTATTCTATTCTATTCTATTCCATTCCATTCCATTCCATTCCATTCCATTCCATTCCCTTTCCATTATTCTATTCTATTCTATTCTATTCTATTCTATTCTATTCTATTCTATTCTATTCTATTCTATTCTATTCTATATAGGGTGCAGTGGAATGATGTGCTTCCCATTCCCATTCTTAATTCAACCCCCCACCCCCAATGCTACTGTTGAAAACCAAGCCATTTTTGTACCATAACTCAGTGGCACTTTTGTAGGGGGGGGGGGGGGAGAAACACTACCGTTCCAGGAAGGACATTTGAAGACGGCTTAGTTCTCTGTGTCTCATTTCTGACTTTCTGAAAAATGAAATCAGCCAATCTGTTGCGTGAATCTTTCAAGCAATACAGCAGTATCATTTCTCACTTCCTCTGATTAAATTAACATTTTAAAAAGCCGGGAATGGGAGAAAACCTCTCTGCCTTGGGAGGTGAGATGACACTTTCAGATGAACACCGGGGATAGTGCCTGGCCCCAGGGAAGGACCTGCCATATCCTTCTCCCAAACGACACGCTTTGCACCGAAGAGAAAAATTTGGTGACTCCCCATGGATGTTCCTCCCTTCCAATTCATTAGCACATTCAGAATCCTTGCGATGTTTCTTCTTAAAAATATTTTTTTTAATACATTTTTCTATAGCATACATTAGTGCTTAGTAAACAGTGTATCGTGAGGGTCAATTTACATTATATACAGTATAATAATAATAATGGTTGATATTATTTGTTTATACGTATTAGAACAATAGAGTTGTAAAGGACTTTGGAGGTCTTCTAATCGAACTCCCTGCTTAGGCAGGAAACCCTATACCACTTCAGACAAATAGTTGTCCAGCTTCTTAAAAACTTCCATTGTTGGAGCATTCACAATTTCTGGAGGCAAGTTGTTCCATTGATTAATTGTTCCGTCAGGACATTTCTTCTTAGTTCTAGGTTGCTTCTCTCCTTGATTAGTTTCCACCCATCGCTTCCTATCCTGCTCTCAGGTTCTTTAGAGAATGGCTTGACTCCCTCTTCTTTGGGGCAGCCCCTGAGATCGGAGAACTGCTATCAGTCTCCCCTAGTCCTTCTTTTTATTAAACTAGACATACCCGGTTCCTGCAACCATTCTTCATATGTTTTAGCCTCCAGTCCTCTAATCATCTTGGTTGCTCTTCTCTGCATTTTTTCTAGAGTTATTAATCAATTTCCACCTCTATTATCTAACCATTGATAAAACCGATCCCATATTGCATACAAAATTATACATAGTAATGCTTTACCTGTCAATGACTTTTTCTGTTTTAATCGCAATAATACGTGCGCGAGCAACCGCCTTAAACTCAATGTAAATCGTTCTAAACTTGACTGTGAAAATATGATTTATGTAATAGAGTTGTCAAAGTCTGGAATGCCCTACCTGATCCATTTGTCTCAGCTACAAATTTCACAGTTTCAGTCACAAATGGACTTCCGTGAACCTTACTTCATACTTAAGTGGTCAGAGGGCCGTGCATAAGTGCACTAACGTGCCTATTGCCCCTTCATTGTATTTTTATTCTTTTATTCTTGTTCTCATTTTTGATTGTCACATTCTAATAAATAAAATAAATAAATAAAATATTAAGAAATATTCTGTATCTTCCTTGTTCTTTATCTTTAGGGTTAGCCTATCCATTTCTGTACACGCCAGTATTTTTTAAATCATATTTTCCTCTATAGAAGTTTCCTCAGTTTTCTAGTGCTCTGCAAATACAATTCTTGCTACTGTCAAAACATGCAATATTAAATATACATTCCCTTCGTCATATTTTCCTGGTAGTATACCTAACAGAAATATTTCTGGCTTTAAATCTATATGTTGCTTTAACATTTACACTAACTATGTATGTATTTTCGTCCAATTTTTTTTTGCCTTTGGGCATGTCCACCACATAATACAGTTGTGGCCAAATTGTGGAAACCTTTTGGGAAAAGTGTATTTTTGAGGTTTGATGGCTTTTTGGGGGACTTTCAAGATAATCCTATTCCACTGCTGAAATGGCCTGGGGATAGCCCAGACCTTCACCCAACTGAAAATCTATGGATTTTCCAACTAAAAAACACCACTTGGGGGGGGGGGGGCAAAAGCCCTACTAAGCAGGTATATACAAAAGTATGAAGGCTATTGCTTAATGCATTGTAAGCCGCCCTGAGTCTCCAGAGAAGGGTAGCATATAAATCGAACCAATAAAGAAAGAAAGAAAGAAAGAAACTTGTTAGTCAGAAGTGACCCAGCAATAAAACCCAGTTAATAGAAGCCATTATTCAATCTTGGTGTCACAAGATAAGAGCTGCAGAACTAAAAGGCTTGGTTCACTCCATGGGAAGACGTTGTAAGGCCATAATTCACGCTAAAGGTTACCCAACTGAGTATTAACTGACATTGTGCTCATTTTTGTCTATCTCATTTTTTCTACGTGTTTCACTTTTCTTCTTTATACTGTAACTGCTATTCTAATAGCAAATCCCTCATAAAAGTTATTGCCAGTGGTGAAATCCAAGTTTTTTTACTACCAGTTCCGTAGGCATGGCCTGGTGGGCTTGATGTGGCTTGGTGGGAGTGGCAAGGTAAGGATACTGCAAAATCTCCATTCCCACTCCACTCTGGGGCCAGCCAGAGGTGGCATTTGCCGGTTCTCCAAATTACTCAAAATTTCCGCTATCGGTTCTCCAGAACCTATCAGAACCTGTTGGATTTCACCCCTGATATATTGCATTACATTCTTGATTAAATTGTCTTTCCGTTGATATATAATTCTATGGTACTACTACTCCAAAAAGAAAAGAAAAGAAAAGTGGTATTATTAGCTAGTTTTAGAAAATACATTTTCCCCAAAAGGTTTCTGCAATTTTGGCCACTACTGTAGGTGTGTTTCATAAATTTGCTTGGCAGAAGTTGATAACAAAACATCAATAATAGGCCAACTCGGAGAAAGATTTGCTCAGATACATTCTTGGTAAATGCACTTTAATGACGTTGGCTCATTTGTCTCTGTCCGCACTGCTATGCATTTTACCCAAAATGACCTTCAGAAGCTCAAAGGGTCTAGATTACAAGTGACAGGGCCAAGGAAAGCCTAATCACTCTTTGTCTCTCTTGTCAAGAACAGACATTAGCCCAAGCCTTTTAAAAAGAAGAGATCCCTCATCAATCATTGATTAGATTTCGGCAGCCTCACTTAAGAGCATGGACTACACTTCCTTTCCCTAACTTCATCTGATCTGTTGGCAAATAGGGACAGAGAAAGCTTAAGGAGAAAGCAAAGGCCAGGATGGGATTATTTTTTTTCCCCCTGGTTGATTTGCCATTTAACTTCGAGAGAAGGTTCTCAGTTTGGGTGGCACAAGATCCCAGCAAAAACTGCTCAATTAATTGTCCCACTTTTCACTCTGGAAAAAAAGGCTTTTGGGTGTTATCCAGTCAACGTCCCAAAGGGGCTTTTTCAGGAGGCAACTGGACTTTATGGTGTTTCTTTGAAAACATTTCTCTCCTCATCCAAGAAGCTTCTTCAGCTCTGACTGGATGGTGGGGAATGGAAGGATTTATCCTCCTTGCAGAGAGCTGGTCCTTTGCATCCTTTGAGAGCAGTATTTCTCAACCTTGGAAGCTTGAAGATGGGTGGACTTCAACTCCCAGAAACCCCCAGCCAGCGGTGCTGGCTGGGGGATTCTGGGACTTGAAGTCCACCCATCTTCAAGCTACCAAGGTTGAGAAACACTGTTTTAGAGGGTCCTTGAGGCCACTTGGAGGTTTCTCTGTGTCCTCAGGGTCACCTGAGTGGTGCAAATAGTTCCTGTAGTCTGCAATTTTTTCCCCTCTGGAAATCCATTCCTACTCCCCCACCATTCCAAGGGTCTTCATCCCAAATTGCATAGCGAAAAGTCTGTAGAAATTCTCAGTCATCCAGGTCATGGTTGCCTCAAAGGAGCTTTTTCAGAAGGCAACTGGACTTTCTGTTTTTTTTTTCTTTTGAAGACTTTTCGCTTCTCATCCAAGAAGCTTCTTCCGCTCTGACAGGATGGTGGGGGATGGAAGGATTTATACTCCTTGCAGACAGCTGGTCCTTTGCATCCTTTGAGAGGGTCATTGAGGCCACTTGGAGGCTTGTCTGTAGCCTCAGGGTCACCTGAGTGATGCAAATGGTTCCTGTAATCTGCAATATTTTTTTCTTTTACTCTGGGAATCCATTCCTACTAGTGCTAAACCTCCTAGTGCTTCAAGGATCCTCTAAAACAGTGGTTCTCAACCTGTGGGTCGGGACCCCTTTGGGGGTTGAACGACCCTTTCAGAGGAGTCACCTAAGACCATCCAAAAGCACATATTTTCAATGGTCTTAGGAATAATTTTATGGTTGAGGGTCACCACAACATGAGGAACTATATTAAAGGGCCGCGGCATTAGGAAGGTTGAGACCCACTGCTCTAAAAGGATGCAAAGGACCAGCTGTCTGCAGGGAGTATAAATCCTTCCATTCCCCACCATCCAGTCAGAGCTGAAGAAGCTTCTTGGAGGAGAAGCAAAATGTCTTCAAAGAAAAAACAAAAAGTCCAGTTGCCTCCTGAAAAAGCCCCTTTGGGACAACCATGGATGACTGAGAATCTCTACAGACTTTTAGCTATACAATTTGAGACAAACACCTTTGGAATGGTGTAAGAATGGATTTCCAGAGGGGAAAAAATTGCAGACTACAGGAACCATTTGCACCACTCAGGTGACCCTGAGGACACAGAGAAACCTCCAAGTGGCCTCAAGGACCCTCTAAAACAGTGGTTCTCAACCTTGGTAGCTTGAAGATGGGTGGACTTCAACTCCCAGGTTTCTGGGTGTTGAAGTCCACCCATCTTCAAGCTACCAAGGTTGAGAAACACTGCTCTAAAAGGATGCAAAGGACCAGCTGTCTGCAAGGAGTATAAATCCTTCCATTCTCCACCATCCCGTCACAGCTGAAGAAGCTTCTTGGATGAGAAGCAAAATGTCTTCAAAGAAAAACAAGAAAGTCCAGTTGCCTCCTGAAAAAGCCCCTTTGGGACACCCATGACCTGGATGACTGAGAATCTCTACAGACTTTTAGCTATGCAATTTGAGATGAACACCCTTGGAATGGTGTGGGAGTAGGAATAGATTTGCAGAGGAAAAAATGGCAGACTACAGGAACCATTTGCACCACTCAGGTGACCCTGAGGACACAGATAAATCTCCAAGTGGCCTCAACGACTGTCTAAAAAGAATGCAAATGTCCATCTGTCTGCAAGGAGTATAAATCCTTCCATTCCAGTCAGAGCTGAAGAAGCTCCTTGGATCAGAAGCGAAACGTCTTAAAAAGAAAAAAAATAACAAGGAAGTCCAGTTGCCTTCTGAAAAAAAACATCCTTGGGATAACCATGACCTGGATGACTGAGAATTTCTACAGATTTTTATCTAGTCAAAGACAAGAAGACAGAGAGATTTCAAAACGAGCTGCATCGATGCAAAAAGGAGCCTGAGTAGCGTAGGGGAGTAATGCCTCCTACCAAGGCAGCATTTAAGATCCAGCTGCTCCAATTACTTGCGAGTTCAATCCCAGGCAGGCTCAAGGTCGACTCAGCCTTCCATCCTTTATAAGGTGGGTAAATTGAGGACCCAGTTTCTTGGGGGCAATAAGCTGACTTTGTATAAAATATAAATATACAAAAGTATGAAGGCTATTGCTTAACGCACTGTAAGCCGCCCTGAGTCTCCAGAGAAGGGCGGCATATAAATCAAATTAAAAAAAAAAAAAGGATTTGGTCTCCTTTTCATAGCTTTAGATTTTCTTGAGGAACATGGAAAAAGTCCGAGATGATGGCTGTGAACATCTGATCAAAGCCCCATCCCTTTTAATGTGTTTGGCTGATTCAAATATCCCCTTTTTCACTATATGTGGCAAGCTTTTTTTAAATAAACAAGTTAAACCTGTTTAGCACCCTATAAAAAGGGATGTTGCAAATGCACTTGGAAGTGTTTTGAAAGTAATGGGCCATGGGTCATTGGTTTTCTTATGTTCTGCTAATGGAAAGATTTAAAGTTGATAAGAAGCACTGTAAGTTTGAAAACGATAAGACTAAATTCAACGTGGGATTGTAGAGAAGTGATGATCATATTATTACTAAGATGTATATACACTGCTATTAAAAATGAACAAGCTAAAGATTGTATGATAAAATGAACAAAAATACACAGTTAGGTCAATGGGAGAATATGTGGAAAAATGGATTGAAACTTACATTGAATTATATCTTAAAAGAGATCTTTGTAAAATGATGTATCATTGGTACATTGACACTGGGTAAATTGTCAAAAATGTATAATGAGTTTTCCAATATACGTTGAAAATGTAATCAAACTGAAGATGCATTATTTCATTTCTGGTAGACATGTTGAGAAAGCTAAAAATATTGGGACCAAATATCTATTCTGATTTAGAAAATTTGAAAAATAAATGTATAGCTGAAACCAGAGACTTTCCTTTTGGGGTTAATGGACCAGCAGATTGAATGACCTTATGGAAAATTATTTTTATATATGATAACAGTGGCAAGGGTCCTTTATGCACAAAAGCTGTAGGACTTAGAAATACTACAATGGAAGAATGGGTAGTAAAGCTGATAAGATGGCAAAATTGGCAGCTTTGATTCAAGAAAAGACTGGGACCAATTTCTATCTGGAAACCACATTCGGACTTTCTGCCAGAAGATGCAAGAAATAACATTATGATTTGGGGATTTGATAATTAGAACTGTAAGGGATTATAGAAATAATGCAGATTATTAGCAACAGCAATAGCACTTAGATTTATATATATCACTTCACAGTGCTTTATAGCCCGCTCTAAGCGGTTTACAGAGTCAGCCTCTTGCCTCTACAATCTGGGTCCTCATTTTACTGACCTCAGAAGGATGGAAGAATGGAGTCAACCTTGAGCCTGGTGAGATTTGAACTGCTGGCAGTGGGCAGAGGAAGGAAGGAAGGAAGGAAGGAAGGAAGGAAGGAAGGAAGGAAGGAAGGAAGGAAGGAAGGAAGGAAGGAAGGAAGAATAGCAACAGCCCTACAGACGTATATACCACTTTACAGTGCTTTATAGCCCTCTCTAAGCAGTTTGCAGAGTCAGCCTCTTGCCCCCAACAATCTGGATCCTCATTTTACCGACCTTGGAAGGATGGAAGGCTGAGTCAACCTTGAACCTGGTGAGATTCAATCTGCCAAACTGTTGGCAGCCGGTAATCAGCAGATGTAACCTGCAGTACCACACTCTAACCACTGCGCCACTGTGGCTCCTCTTTTGTTAATTTTAAAGTAAGAGTTTGATGTATTTATATCTACATCTATGCAAGTCCAACTCCTTGTCATTACATCATAGATACAGATGAACAGAATTGGAAGGGATCTTGTAAGTCATCTAGTCCAACCCCCCCCCCCCCCCCAAGCAGGAGACCCTACACCATTTCTGACAGATGGCTGCCCAGTCTCTTCTTGAAAGCCTCCAGTGATGAAGCTCCCACAACTTCTGAAGGCAACTTCCGTTTCATGGGTTGACTGTTCTCACTGTCAGAAAACGTCTCCTAATTTCCAGGTTGAATCTCTCCTTGGTCAGTTTCCATCCATTATTCCTTGTCTGGCCTTCAGGTGCTGCCTCTTTTCGAAAAACTCCAGCGAAAGGAAAGGAACACTCCAGGCAGTAACCTCTTTCACTGATGGACAGCTCTTCCTGTGAAGAAGTTCTTCTAATGGAAGTTTTTAAGATATTGGACAGCTGTTGGTCTGGAACAGTATAAGGTCTCCTGCTTGCGTGGGAGGTTGGACTAGACTTCCAACTCTGTTATTCTGTATTCTGGAACAATGGCTTCCCACAATCTAGACTTCTTGCTGCTCCTCAAGGTGTTTCTGGCCTTCTTTGCAGCTGCATTAGCCTGTTGGGATATGTTGTGATCCAGTAGTATATCCAAGTCCTTCTCACACATGTTGCTCAACCCAGATTTTCCCCATCTTATTCCTGTTGCTTTCATTTTTCTTACCTAGACTCATGATTTTAGATTTCTCCATATGGTTGTGGCCTGTGGGCTGCCAGCCCCTTCAGCAGCCGAATCAGAGGAGGAGGAGGCGTGAGAGTCAGGGTCAGCATCAAAGCTACCTGAGAGCACCGAGGGGGAAGAGGGAATGGATTTGTCAGAGATACAGACAGAGGTGGAACCTGGGCTGTCCGACAGCCCTCAGATGGAGAGTCAACAGCCTCCAGGTCTGGAGGTGGCTGATGAGAAAGAGGAGGAACAGCAGGGTCCAGTGCCTGATGGGCAGAAGGCAGAGGAGAGGAGAGCAGTGGAAATCTATGGGCTGGTCCTTGGGATGGAAGACCACCATTGCTATCAAAGCTCCACCCTAGCTTTGGGGATAAAAGGCAGGGGGCAGAGATGAATAGGTGTGACAGACAACTATTCATCTCCCTGTTGGACAGACTTGTTAGCTGGAGGGCAGGGATGGTTTCATGTACAACCTAGTTCCTGTACATGTGCAGATGAAGCTTTGCTTGCTCGCCTGCCAGTTGCATAGCGCAGTGGCTAACAGGCCATGGACCAGTACTGGTCTGCAGCCCAAGAGTTGGGGACCCCTGTTCTAGCCTATGCATTTTTGTTTCCACCCCCTCTCCTCCTCCCAAGTATTAGCCTCTCCACCCAGCTGTCAGCCCTGAAGTGAGCCTGGCTGAGGCCATCTTTGAGGCTTCATGGTTGCCACAAAGCGAAGGGGGAGAAAGGGAGGGGGGATTTTAAATAGCTCGACTTGGCTTTCAAAATAAAAAGGTTTTCCTGTGGGAACCAAGGTCGTTCCAAAAGGTGGCTGGGAAGAAGAGGAGTAACCAGGCAACCTGCTAGCACCACCACTGGACAATGTGACTGATGATCTGAGGGGGTGGGGAGGGGGAACTTTCACTTTTTAATTAGGTGAAAACTGCAGGAACTTTCAGAGTCGGTTTTCACCGGTTGTGCCAATATGATGTATCCGATAAATTGAGGAATCTACCTGCCTCGGAGCTCTGCTTTCGATGGATTCATTCCTTGGAATGCTGATACCAGCTTTGTAGCATTGGTAAGTGTTCCTTCAGTACTCTCACTCAAGACAAGAATAAGATTTCTAACAAATATCTGTTAAAACCACCCATTTAATCACAATCTCACACTTCCTTTGTAGTTGCATCATTTGGTGCAGGAAAAAAAAATCCTCCTCCTCTTCAGTTCGTCTTGGAGGCCTATAATAAAACTCCCACAATGGTGTCATTTTTATTTATTTTTTAATTTTTGCCCAGACACTCTCAACAGAGCTCCTATGCCCCGAAACCTGAATTTCTGTGGATTCCTATATTTTCCTCACCCATAAGGCAAGTCTTCCTCCTCTTTTTGCTGAGACTACTATATCTATCTATCTATCTATCTATCTATCTATCTATCTATCTATCTATCTATCTATCTATCTATCTATCTATCTATCTATCTATCTATCTATCTATCTATCATCTTTTAATAGATTAACAGAGTTGGAAGGGATCTTGTAGGTCATCTAGATTCAAGCAGGAGACCCTACACCATTTCCGATAAGCGACTGTCCAGTCTCTTCTTGGAAGCCTCCAGGGATGAAGCTCCCACAACTTCCAAAGGCAACTTCTATTCCATTGGTTGATTGTTCTCACTGTCAAAAAGTTCCTCCTCATTTCTAGGTTGAATCTCTCCTTGATCAGTTTCCATCCATTATTCCTTGTCTGGCCTTCAGGTTGTCTTTTTGTCTGTCTGTCTGTCTGTCTGTCTGTCTATCTATCTATCTATCTATCTATCTATCTATCTATCTATCTATCTATCTATCTATCTATCTATCATCTATCTATCTATCAATCTATCTATCTATCTATCTATCTATCTATCTATCTATCTATCTATCGTCTAGCTATCTAGCGATCCCATCCACTTTTCCATCCCATCCATTCATATCTAGTCACACATCCATCCATCCATCCATCCATCATCTCTCTGTTCATCCCATTATCAATCCATATCTCTCCATATCCCTCCATCAATCCATATATGTAGCCACATTCATCCTTCAACATCCATCCATCCATCCATCTCTCTGTAATCTCTCTGTTCATCCCATTCATCCATCCATATCCCCCACATCCATCCATCCATCCATCCATCAATCTCTATCTATCTATCTATCTATCTATCTATCTATCTATCTATCTATCTATCTATCTATCTATCTATCTATCATCATCAATCGATCACTGTATTCCAACACTTCTATGTGTCATTCCAGCATGTTTCAGCAATACCTATGATATCATAGATTTGGAAGAGACCTTGAACAGGAGACCTTATAACTAACCTGGGCAAACGATTATCCAGTCTACTCTTGAAAACCTACAGGGAAGGAGCACTCACAATTTCTGGAGACAAAGCCATGGCATTGATTAATTGTTCTCATCCTCAGGAAATTTTAATTTGTCTCTCTCTGTGTAATGATGTTCCACCCTTTGCTTCTTCTCCTGCCCTCAAGTGCTTTGGAGAATAGTTTGACCCCTTCTTCAGACACTGGAAGACTGTTATCATGTCATCCCAATCCTTCTCTTCGATAGTCATACCTAGTTCCCTCAACTGTTCATCATATACTTTAGTTTCCAGTCCCCCGCATCCAGGGGTGAAATCCAGTAGGTTCTGACAGGTTCTGGAGAACCGGTAGCAGAAAATTTGATTTAATTTCTATATCACCAAGAAACATTGGAATGAAACTGTTGAAATTCTTCAAAATAAATGTATGATGCAAATGAATGATATCAGTCATCCATCAGGTTCCATCTCTCTTACACACGCACAAAAACAGGGGCCTTTAGGATGTTTGGTTTCTCTCACTTTGTAAATCTGTTTAAAAAGGAAAAAAAAATTCTACTACTACATTTTGGGTAATAGTGGGACCTGAACCTGATGAGTCAACATTCAGCAGCTCTCTCATGCTATACATTTTTTTAGAAATCTATTTTAGCAAGAGTCAGCAATGCATAATTCATATGCATTGTAAATCTCCTTAAAATTGCATAATAATTTCCATCAGTCCTTCTAAAGTGTGTTAGGGGGACTGTAATCCAATTGATATATATTATCTGCTCTAGTGGTAATGACCATTACATGTTTTGGTGGAAAAAATGGAATGGAAATTGGAGAAATGACCCAACGGGCTCTGATAACTTGAATGTTTTATTTACATCAGTTCTCAATTTTTGCTCTTCTCAGCCAAAAAAAAAAAAACATTGGAAACAATTACATCAAAGGCTTAGGACTCTCTGCTCATCTGCAGATCCTTCTTGAAAAACCCAATGGAAGGGACCAAATGTGTTCTGTATGGAAAAAACCAGCAAAAGACTGGCCAGTTTTAAACATGGGCCAAAATATCCATCTCGTGCTGTAAGAGCCAAGGTGGCGTAGTGGTTAGAATGCAGTACTGCAGGCTATTTCTGCTGACTGCCAGATACCTTCAATTTGCCAGTTCGAATCTCACCAGGCTCAAGATTGACTCGGCCTTCCAGCCTTCCGAGGTGGGTAAAATGAGGACCCAGATTGTTGGGGGCAAGAGGCTGACTCTGTAAAAACTGCTTAGAACAGGGGTGTAAAGCGCTGTGAAGCGATATATAAGTGCTATTGCTATTCCTTCCTTCCTTCCATCTATCCATGGTGCATAGTGGTTAGAATGCAGCATTGCAGGCTAATTCTGCCCACAGGCAGGAGTTTGATACTGGCTGGCTCAAGGTTGACTGAGCCTTCCATCCTTTTGGTAAAATGAGGACCCAAATTGTTGGGGTCAAAAGGCTGACTCTGTAAACCGCTTAGAGAGGGCTGTTAAATCACTGTGAAGCGGTATATCAGTCTAAGTGCTATTGCTATTGAAAACCAAGGAGAGATTTCAGAAAGCAAGTACTTTCAGGGGTTAGGATTGGGATGAAATCATGTCCCAGAACGTCAAAGGGCACCACTAACATCACCTCTACTGTACAAAGCCATCATGGATGGTAAAAACACTACTGAGGAATTCAAAACAAATTCTTAAACACATTGAGAATAAGGTTTGTATCTATCTATCTATCTGTCTGTCTGTCTGTCTGTCTATCTCTCTCTCTATCTATCATCTATCTATCTATCTATCTATCTATCTATCTATCTATCTATCTATCTATCTATCTATCTATCTATCTAAAGAATCATTTTCAGGAGGAGAAAGCTTGAGAAATTGCAAGGCACAATTTCGCACTGCTTTAGAGAAACTACTTCAGGAAAGATTTTCCAGCATCAAACATCAAAAAAATAAATAAATCATTGTTTCTTATAAATAGCCAAATCTCTCTCTCTCTCTCTTTTTTTCCTGGAATGGATGTCCCCCCCACCCCCGATCAATTAGTAATGGGTGACATTCAGCTGCTGACCAATGCAGAGGTCAGGCCTGGATTTCAAGCTCTTTGTTCATTCCGTGTGTGTGTGTTTGTGTTGTGTTGTGTTACTTCAAGTTATTCTTGACTTCTGGCAATTGTCAGGACAAGTCCCTGCAGCTTTCTTGGCAAGGTTTTTTTTGGAGGTTATCTGCTATTGCCGGCTTATTAGGGAATAGAATAGAGTAGAGTAGAGTAGAGTAGAGTAGAGTAGAGTAGAGTAGAGTAGAGTAGAGCAAAATAAGGAATAGAATAGAATAGAATAGAATAGAATAGAATAGAATAGAATAGAATAGAATAGAATAGAATAGAATAGAATAGAATAGAATAGAGAACAGAACAGAACAGAACAGAACAGAACAGAACAGAACAGAACAGAATAACAGAGTTGGGAAGGGACCTTGGAGGTCTTCTAGTCCAAACCCCGGACAGAGGGACTCTCCCAGCAGGCTTTATACCTTAAGGCAGGACTAGAATTCATGGTCTCCTACTTTCCAGCTGGTGCCTTAATCAAACTAGCCAGAGAGGCACCATCTCTTTGAGTGAGAACGATGCTCAAGATGAGAAAGCTTCTCCCTTCTGCAAGACCTAACCATCAGTGGAACGGCTCGCCTTCAGAAGTGGTGGGTGCTCCCATCACTGGAGGTTTTTAAGAAGAGGTTGGACAGCCATTTGTCCGGAATGGTGTATAGGGGGTCTGCATGCTTGAGAAAGGGGTTGGACTAGAAGACCTCTAAGGTCCCTTCCGACTCTGTTACCCTGTTACCCAGGCGAGCCTGAAGCGGTAGGGAATCTTCTCCAGCAGAGGTCTGAAGGGCCTGAATTACCTGTCATCTCATGCCAGCCCTTCAAGGTAGATCAAGAGAGGCACTGCAGGGATTCCAGCACTAACAAAATGTTGAAAACCTAAGAACTTCAAGATCAAGGTAGAATTGCCTTGAGTCTCTTTCTCACACTTTCTACTTTCCCAGGACTGAACACTCATTTTGCTCTCCTTCTTCCTTCTCAAGGCTACATTCTTCTACATTTCAAGACCATTTCTCTTTCTCTCTCTTTCTCTTCTTCCTCCTCTCTTCTCTTTTCTCTCTCTCCCCTCTCTTCTCTTCCCTTTCCCTCTCCTCTTTCTCCTCTCCTCTCCCTTCTCTTCTCCTCTATCTTTTCTCTCGCCACTTCTTTCCCTCCCTCTTCCCTCTCCTCTCCCCTCTCTTCTGTCCTCTCCCTTCTCTCCTCTCTCTTATCCCTTCCTTTCCCTTCTCATCTATCTTCTCTCGTCTCCTTTCCCTCCCTCTCCTCTCTCCTCTCCCTCATTCCCCCTCTTCTCTCCTCTCTCTCCCCCTCCCCTCTTCCCTCTTCTCTACCCCCCTTCTCTCTTTTCTCCCTCTCCTCTCCCTCCCCTTCTCTTCTCTCTCTCTTTCTCTCCTGCAATTTGTGAAAATGTGTTATTGTTCTACCCGATCAAGAGATCTAAGCTAACGTTCTTTCTCTGAAATGTGTGAGATTCAATAAGCTGTGAATATGTAAGCCGAGAATAACTCTGTTTGTTCATACTCCACATCTGCAAAGTGCAAAGGAAATTCTGACGAGTGCATTCCCCCCCCCCCGGTTACCCTATCTAAAAACTGCAAACCCCAACTTTTGAAACTTCTGCCAGTTCAATTCCGAGGCTTTATTCGGAAGCCAAAGTTGTGCTTTATGGATTTACGAGATCGATGCATCAGCAGGAGAAAAGTAAATCATGTGGCTTGCCTACTCGCCAGAAAGATCCCTTATCAAAAAGGAAGATAACTTTCATCAAAAAGTTTCGACCGTTGTAAAACAACGGATTAAATTATTGAAATTGGGCTCTGGGGAAGAATTTGGAACTGGGGGCCCTTTTGGGTGAAGGTAGCTGATGGAGATATTTTCATGCAGCTGTTCAGACAATTCAGCATTCCCCCTCCCCCCCCCCATTTTTATAATTACATATATTTTCATATTTAAAAAGTTTTCAATATGTGTCGTAATCATTAAAACTCTATTTAGAGAACCATGAAATCAGGACACCGCATGGTTATTATAATATGCACCTTTTGATTTCCTTGCAACGTTGGTCAATTCCCAAATTTAACTTCATTTGTGTTGTTTTCCTGGGCAGAAAAGCTCCTCTTAGGCTTAGTTCTGTCCCTCATCTGGAAAAATCTCAGCTTGGTTGGGTCATTCACTCAATTTATGACGCCATCAGCCACGGGGTCCAGCTTTTCCTTTTACGGTCTTCTTTGGGGGAACTGTGGCAATATCAGATCTGGAAGCCATCTTTTTCGTTGGGCCTCCAGGCCTGCCACGTTTACTACTGTGGGAAACTGGGAGGGGGGATTGTATGGAGCCAGGGTGATATATAGTCAAAATAACATTCCTTTCTCAGGGAGTCAAGGACATCTTGCCCTGCGCCTGGAAGGCTGGAACTGGGAGGCATCTCCAGTTGGGGCGGTGCATGGATTGGGCCATGTGATGGACATGTGGGTGCAGGGGAAGGAACTTGGACTTTCCTTTGGGTAGGGAAAACCTGAAAGTTTTCAGATTCGGGTTTTCCCAGATGTGCCAATATGACATCTCTAATAAAATGGAACTTTCCATTAAATGGAAATTCAGGCCTCGGAGGTTTATTCCGTTGGGGCTGTTACTGGGAACTCTGGCAGCTATTCTGCTCACCTAGAAGAATCTCTTGGAGGGCAACAGAAGAGTTGGAAAGGACCTTGGAGGTCTTACAGGAGACCCTATACCAGGGGTGTCAAACTGGCGGCCCATGAGCCAGATGTGTCATGCATAGGCTCCGCAAAGTGGGAAAAAACATCACAAAATGTAACATGACAGCAATGTGATGCAGCAAGTTTGACACCCGTGTCCTACACCGTTCCAGACAAGTGACTGTCTGGTCTCTTTTTAAAAGCCTCCAATGATGGACCACCCACAACTTCTGAAAGCAACTTCTGTTCCACTGGTTAATCGTTCTTAGGAAGTTTCTCCTTAATTCCAGGCTGTTTCTCGCCTTGATTAGTTTCCATCCATTGTTTCTTGTCTTGCATTCTGGTGTTTTGGGAAATAAGTTGACACCCTCCTCTTTTGTGGCAGCCCCTCAAATACCCTGGAATACTGCTATCATGTCACCCCCTAGCTCTTCTTTTCGCTGGAGTAGACAAACACAGTTCCTGCAGCCGTTCTTCATATGTTTTAGCCTCCAGTCCCATAATCCTCTTTATAGTTCTTCTCTGAGCTTTTTCCAAAGTCTCCACATCTTTTTTACATCATGGTGACCAAAACTGGATGCAGAATTCCAAGTGTGGTCTTACCAAGGCCTTATAAAGTGGTATTAACACTTCACGTGATCTTGATTCTATTCCTCTGTTGATGCAGCCTAGAATTGCATTGGCTTTTTTGACAGCTGCAGCACACGGATGGCTCATTTTTAAGTGATTGTCCATTCGGATTCCAAGATTCCTCTCACAGTTACTACTATTGAGCCAGATTTCACCCAATCTGTACATTTGGGTTTTCCTGCCTAAGTGCAAGACCTTACTTTTCTCTACACTGAATTTCAGTTAGATAAGGCTCAGAGTCTCTCAAGATTCATCTGGACCTTGAGCCTATCTTCTGGGGTGTTGGCTCTTTCTGCCGGCTTAGTATCGTCTGGAAACTTGATGGCTTACCCTTCTATTCCCTCATCTACCTTAAACAGCTTTAATTTTTTTCATTAAACCCTTTTCACATTAAATCGTTTGCATTTTTTGTTTAAAAATAAAATAAAATGGCCAAACGCTCACATGATGACACTACGCAAACACCCAAGTATAGAAGTATTAAGATAAGATAAAAAAAAAGTATGGAAAAAGAATATTTTGGCAAAAATGGTAACTATGTAAAATAAAATTGGATACAATAAGTTGTATAAGATATGATATGGTCAATACTCTGTTCAGAAAATATGTGTGTGAAAGAAAAAAAAATAAAACTTGATTAAAAAAAAAACACAAAACACCCAGATCGCTTTTGAGATGTGAATTTCCAAAATCTTGCCAGGATCTCCTGCCTTCAGCAGGAAGTTTGGACAAGAAGACCTCCATGATCCCTTCTAGGCCTATGACTCTATGTTCCATGTTCACAAGCTTCATTGAGGTGAATGGCTTCAATCTTTGGTGGCCTGAGCACTCTGCCAGTGAACACGGGCTCCCGAGCTCCGTTTTCAGCTGCGACTGCCTCCTGCACCCTCAGCCAGCAAAAACGGAGCTCAGGAGGACTGCAGGCGTTCCTCTCCAGCTCCGTTTTCGGCTGTGACGGCCTCTTGCAACTCTCTGCCGGCAAAAACAGAGCTCCGTTTTCGCTGGCAGAGGCACTGCAGACCAGTCCTTCTCTGTTTCCAAGGCAGCCCTGCAAGCCAGATCTATGCACCCCACAGGACGGATCTGGCCCCTGGACATTGAGTATGACACCCCTGGTCTAGACAGTTACTTATCTGACATAGTATAGGTCCATGATGACGAACCTATGGCACGTGTGATGGAAGTGGCACACAGAGCCATCTTTCCGGGCATGTGAGCCATCGCCCGTTACTCTTCTGGGTTCCAGCTTGCCGGTCAGTTGATCTTTATGCACATGGGCATGCATGCACCAGGTGGCTGCTCTTCTGGGTTCCAGCGGCACATGCCCAACGGTCTTCCGGTTTCTGGCACGCATGCGCATGCATCATTTTCCCGACGTGTATTTGCGCATCGGGCAGCGGCTCTTCCTGTTTCCGGAACTCAGTGCCAAAAAGAGTCACCAACACTGGTATAGGTTCTCCTGCTTGAGCAGGGGGCTGGACTAGAAGACCTCCAAGGTCCCTTCCAGCTCATCCTAGTCTACTTAGTCAAACGTGAGCGCATTCTCCTGACCCATTCACCCAGGAAGCAAGGCCTGAGTAGGGTCAGGAATTATATTTTGTGTTGTTCTGGGGTGGGTTGCTCCTGATTCGGTCTGGTTCGGTTCTATAGAACTGATAGTAAAACCAGCAGGAGGCTCTGCCCACTGACCCGGATGTCATCGTAGGCATCTGCTGATGCGGGCGCAATGTGAATCGGTAGTAAATGTAAGTAGAACCCACCCCTGATGCTGTTGCTGATGACACTTGAAGCACCGAATAATCAAGTGACCAGAATGACCAGAAGACAGATAGAACAGCAGTCACCAACTGGTGGTCTGCGAAAAAATTTTGGTGGTCCGCAGAAAAATTATTCACATTTTTTTATATTGCGCTAAATCAGGGGTCCTCAAACTACGGCCCCTGGGCCGGATATTTGCAATGAACAGTTGTGTTGCTGCAGAGAGTCTCCCCCTTCAGGGTCTTTTTGTGTGGGGCAGAAATTCCGACTTGGGGTTTGCTTCAGTCTCCTGGTACAGGGCTTTGGGCAAAGGCTAGAAGGAATTGCTGCTGGTGGCAAAGAGCCAGAGGACCTTGTTCCAGTGGGACTGCCTCATGGCCAGGAACTGGCTGACCATCTCAGCCCGCTGAGCCTCCAGGTGCCAGTACCCGGCCTTGCACACCTGCAGATCTTCCCTCTGCTTGGAAAGCCTATGCTCCTAGTCCTCAGTGAGCTGCTTCTGCTGATCCTCCTTCTTGGTCAGATCCAATTGAACTGAGCCAGCTGTTTGGCCAACTTTTCTCGTGGTGACTGCTTAGCTCCAAAAACTGCTTCCTATTGGGGCCCTAAGGAGCCTGTGGAGGCGAGGAGTGGCTGGGAAGGGAGGGGTGAGTAGAGGCTGGCAAGGCAGCACCCCTCTACGAAAGTGACATCAAGTTGGCCAGGCCCACATGACCAAGCCACACCCACCCAGCCGGTCATTAGGCAGATCATATTAGTGGTCCGCAGGATTTAAAATTATGAATTTAGTGGTCCCTGAAATCCGAAAGGTTGGTGACCCCAGAGCTAGAAAGTTTCTTCTTACGCTTAACATCTCTGAGATCCCGTTAGGGACTCAGGTCCTGTCAAACTCTTTCCTCTCTGTTTTTTTGAAATCGGAAAGACCGGAGCACCCTCCATTTCAAAGCTCCATATGGATCGGGAGAAAGGAGGAGGAGGATGCCGCCTTTTCCTGGCCCGGCTTTGAAGTACATCAATAACAATTTGCTAACTTCCCCAAGAAGAGAAGAAAGAGTTTCTTGCTCCGGAAATGGACGGGGGTTTGTGTGGTTGTCTGCAGAATTCCTGGCAGAAGCCTAACTTGGGAATTGGCTTTGGCCCAAATGATTTGAAGGGCTCTTGGAAGCACGAACCCATTTGGCGCAAGGGGATGTTTGAAGGGGAAAGCGGGCGAGCTCTGCCGGCCTCCTTCAGAAGCTGCCGTGAAAGCACCTTTGAGGAACGCCAAGGCTGCAGCGTTCCTTCCAAGCGTGTGTGCGTGGGAGCATGCTTTTAAACTCCAGGCAGATAATGTTTTATTTAAACACAAAGGCCCAAGATTCCCGCTTATTTCAGATATATCGTCCAGTGGCACCGGGTGGGAGGAGGGGAAGGAGACAACTGCCAATGCTTTTTTCCCCCCACCGACACGAATCCATTTCCTCCCATCTTTCTCGCAGATTTAATTTGCTTCTGTGCCCAGCATCTCTTTATCTGCAGGAATGCCTACCAATTCTCCAATTCCAAATGGGGCTTTTTAATTTCATGTTAGGATCATGGCTGGAAATAAATTTATTAGCCCAAGCAGCCCTCTCTTTTCTTATTAATATTCTCAGTGCCTTTGGTTCATTTCCCATGGGGCCAGACTGAGAAGGGAGGGGGAGTGCAAAAATACCCCAGCATTTGGGGGAAAAACCTACATCCGTGATCACGAATCTATGGCACGCGTGCCACAAGTGGCACACAGAGCCATTTTTCCGGTGTGCAAGCTGCCCCCCAACTCCCCTGCAGCTGCACTTGCGCATACATCCCAACTAGCGTTCAAGCCTCCAGTGCGCATGTGCGCAATTCAGGGGACCAAACTGGTCTTCGGAGCTGTCCTGCGCATGCACACGCATTTGTGCATGTGAGTGACAGGACTGGTGCATAGTGCATGGATGCGCAGATGGCATTTATGCATGTGTATTGCACACGGGAAAACAAGGCACATGCACAAATGGTGCAATTGTACACACAGCGCATGGGGGAGCCACGCGAAACCTGTGTACATGCTAAGATGGTGTGTTTGCGTGTGCAGTGCACGATGGTGCATGGGTGCAAAAGCTGTGCGCTTACGCAGATGGTGCAGCGCATGGGAGAGGAGGCACGCAAAGTGCACGAAGCACATATCTGTTCGGCACTCGGTGAGTAAAAGGTTCGCCACCACTGATGATCCAAAGACGTTTTCTGCAACAGGAAAGATTCTTTCCTGCAGGTTGCACAGTGTGTGTGCAAAACACAGACCTACTTGCACCTTTCAATTATTGGAAAGAAGGAAATGTTCCCCCTTGTAGCCGAAAAATGTTGGCTATTTTTTTTTTTACTAAGTGCTACAAATATAGGACACTCTTGTTCCAAAGGCATCATGTCTGGCTGACACACACGTCCTACAGATTTAGGCAAAAGCCTCCGATAACGAACGGCCCACCGACCGTAGAGGAAGCCAAGTTGATTAAATCAGTGAATGGAAATTAGGGAGCAAATTAAATTAGAAAGTGCATTCAAAGCACTGGACTGACGGAGGAGTCCGTGAATCGAGTCAGATAACCTTTGCTGTGCTGTACATATTTATTCTCCTCAAACTGATGGGGCTGTCAGAATCGGATCGCGCTGAATTTCTAAATCAAAGCAAAGAATCCGAACCAAATATACATTGGTCCATCCATTCAAGTCAGTGTCAGCTCTGCCATCTTTGGCTTGGCGCCTCGCTGGCATCCTGCCATCTGTTGCTCGAGGGGAGGGGAAGGGAAGGGGAGCAGATGGGCAATAGACATGTATGGGGCATAGGTGGGAAAAAGGGAGGGAGGAGGACAGCTTGACGGGAGACCAGGGTTGTTAAGAAGCCAGCCTGTGCCAGTCTTCAAGGCCATGAAGCTGAGAACGGAATGCGGATTGCTCCAAACAGTTCAGCAGTTCTCAAAACACCTATGCGGCTCATCATTGGCTGAAGATAAACTGGTCATAAGGGGAGGGCCGGGATGAAGGGGAAAATTGTGTAACCTTTTGCGCGGAAACTTTAGTTCTAGCCTGTTTCTACTACAGCCAATAATCCTTAATAAAAGAACCCATCACTTCAACCAAATGGAGTCGAGGGTCTTTCTTTCCTAGGGACCTAGCTGGGGCAGGTCTGACAGTCAGATTTTGCCTGAAGACCACATTGTTGGTGATATCCTCTTTCTCTCCCCAGGGGTTTTCGGTGGAGCAAATTCGTTCCGTGGTTGTTGCACCATCATTACAATGAGGCTGAAAGATCCATTAAACTAAGAGGTATTTTTGTGTCTCAACTATGAGTCTCTACCTTCAGGTGTCCCCATAGCCGTGGACAATACCAAAACAACAAAATGATCAACACAAATGAGAAATTAAGAAATGATGTGTTTATTGTCAGATAGAGTGGTTATGACCCAGGCCCCTTCTCTTAAATGCTGTCTCCTTGCACCTTGTAGGACAGCCTCCCCTGGTGATCTGGCATATCCCCACCTCTCCAGACGTCTAGAAAAACCACAAATCCCTGGTTCTTCCCCAGGCACAGGACACGATTGGGACTTAAGGATGGTTGGTTGGGGGGCATCCCAGGAGAATGGCGGAGGCACCAGATTCTGGCGGTTCTTAGACTTAACAAATTAACAGAATTGGAAGGGACCTTATAGGTCAGTGGTGGGTTGTCCCCGGTTCGCACCAGTTCTATAGAACCGGTAGTAAAACCAGCGGGAGACTCCGCCCACCGACCCGACGTCATCAAAATGCTTCTGTGCATGTTTCTGAACATGTTGCGAATTGGTAGTAAAGGTAAGTAAAACCCACCCTTTTATAGGTCATAGTCCAACCCACTAACCAAGGAGGAGACCCTACATCATTTCTGACAAATGACAGTCCAATTTTTTCTTGAAAGTCTCAAGTGATGAAGCTCCCACAACTTCTGAAGGGAAGGAAGGAAGGAGGGAGGGAGGAAGAGAGGGAGGAGGGAAGGAAGGAAGAGGGAGGGAAGGAGGGGGGAAAGGAAGGGAGGGAGGGAGGATGGAAGGAAGGAAAAAAGGGAGGAAGGAAGGAAGGAAGGAAGGAAGGAAGGAAGGAAGGAAGGAGAAAAGGAAGAACAATAGCAATAGCACTTAGACTTATATACTGCTTCATAATGCTTTACAACCCTCTCTAAGCAGTTTACAGAGTCAGCCTATTGCCCCCAACAATCTGGGTCCTCATTTTACTCAGAAGAATGGAAGGCTGAGTCAACCTTGAGCCAGTCAGGATCAAAGTGCTGGCAGTGGGCAGAGGGAAGGAAGGAAGGAAGGAAGGAAGGAAGGAAGGAAGGAAGGAAGGAGGGAGGGAGGGAGGGAAGGAAGGAAGGAAGGAAGGAAGGAAGGAAGGAAGGAAGGAAGGAAGGAAGGAAGGAAGGAAGGAAGGAAGGAAGGAAGGAAGGAAGGAAGGAAGGAAGGAAGGAAGGAAAAAAAGAAAAGCAATACTACTTAGACTTATATAACACTTTGCAGTGCTTTTACAGCACTAAGTGGTTTACAGAGTCAGCCTCTTGCCCCCAACAATCTGGGTCCTTGTTTTACCCACCTCGGAAGGATGGAAGGCTGAGTCAACCTTGAGCCTGGTGAGATTTGAACTGCTGATAGTGGGGAAGGAAGGAAGGAAGGAAGGAAGGAAGGAAGGAAGGAAGGAAGGAAGGAAGGAAGGAAGGAAGGAGACAAAGAAATGCAATAGCACTTAGACTTATATATCGCTTTACAGTGCTTTACAGCCCTCTCTAAGTGGTTTTACAGAGTCAGCCTCTGGCCCCCAACAATCTGGGTCCTCATTTTACTCATAAGGATGGAAGGCTGAGTCAACCTTGAGCCTGTGAGGATCGAACTCCTGGCAGTCGGCAGAATCAGCCTGCAATACTGCATTGTAAATACTGCACCACAAAGGCTCACGAATCTTTCAAACAAATCAACGTTTGTTTTGTGGGCAACAAAGAGGGAAAACACTAGGTTGCCTCTTTGAATAATGCAGTTCCTGAACCCTTTTTCCTTGTCCCAGTAGACCACTGAGAAAATACTGGTCTGCAGTCAGACTTAGCCTTCCATTTCTAATGTAAGGAAATGCTTTTGCCAACTTCTAAAAAGGAAGAAAAAGTAGATGAGTCAGCGGCTAAATGCGCTTAAAGATCAGCAAAAATGGCCTGTGATACGTAAGACCACACTGGGAATACTGCATCCAGTTTTGGTTGCTAATTTTTTTTAAAAAAGATTACGAGACTCTAGAAAGAGTGCAAAGAAGGGCCACAAAGATGATTAGGGGACTGGAGGCTAAAACATATAAAGAATGGTTGCTGGAACTGGGTATGTCTGATGAAAAGAAGGACTAGGGGAGACATGATAGCAGTAGTCCAATATCTCAGGGGTTGCCACAAAGAAGAGGGAGTCAAGCTATTCTCCAAAGCACTTGAGGGTAGAACAAGAAGCAACGGGTGGAAACTCATCAAGGAGAGAAGCAACTTAGAACTAAGGAGAAATTTCCTGACAGTGAGAACAATGAATCAGTGGAACAACTTGCCTCCAGAAGTTGTGAATGCTCCAACATTGGAGGTTTTTAAGAAGAGATTGGACAACCATTTGCCTTAAATGATACAGGGATTACTCCCTGAGCAGTGGGTTGGACTAGAAGACCTCCAAGGTCCCTTTCAACTCTGTTGTTCTGTTCAGCCTGAGAGATATATAGGATGACATCCTGGGTGGGTTTCTACCCTTTATGTATTTAAGTCAATTAACACATGTATATTAGTTTTAGCTTTTACCTAGGCTAACCACATCCCCATCTGGCCAGATGTCAACAGCCTGTCTCTTTTCCTACTCGCCTTGATGGGAGTATTTGTTCTTGGGGGACAGGAACCCTGAAATGGGGGTGGATGTAACCTTAGGCAAGAAAAATCAAAAGTACACATATAGAAACAAGGCTTAATAGCAGTCACTGTGAGAGAGACCTTGGAGTCTTAGTGGACAACCAGTTAAATAGGAGCCAGCAGTGTGCGGCAGCAGTCAAAAAAGCCAATGCAATCCTAAATTGCATGAACAGAGGGATTCAATCAAGATCAAGGGAGGTACTAATACCACTCTATAAAGCCTTAGGAAGGCCACACCTAGAGTACTGCAGCCAGTTTTGGTCACCACACTATAAAAAAGATGTTGATACTCTGGAAAAAGTGCAGGGAAGAGCAACTGGGATGATGAGGGGACTGGAGGCTCAAACATACAATGAACGGTTGCTGGAACTGGGCCTGGCTGGTCTAGTGAAGAGAAGGACCAGGGGAGACAGGATAGCATCTTCTAATATCTAAGGGGCTGCCACAGAGAGGAGGAAGGGGGTCAAGCTATTCTCCAAAGCACCCGAAGGCCAGACAAGGAATAATGGATGGAAACTGACCAAGGAGAGATTCAACCTGGAAATAAGGAGAAATTTTCTGACAGTGAGAACAATCAACTGATGGAGCAGAAGTTGCCTTCAGAAGTTGTGGGAGCTTCATCCCTGGAGGCTTTCAAGAAGAGACTGGACGGCCATCTGTCAGAAATGATGTAAGGTCTCCTGCTTGGGTGAGGGGGTTGGACTAGATGACCTACAAGGTCCATTCCACTCTGTTAATCTTTTAATATGTTAATCTAATGTCTGAATAGAATTTCCAGTCTTTATAGACCTGATTCAAACACAAGTCCACATTCTGCCTTTTGTTTTGAGGGTTTGTGTGACCTGAAGCTAGCAATTTTAGTTTGTAAAATAGCCTTGTATAAATCATACAGCATCTGATTCAAACTGTTGATCTGACAAGTTTGTGTGAATGCGATCAGACCCTCCTGACGCACTTTGACGAGTTGAATCCAACTGTCATTTCAATTCACAAAAGAAAAAAAAATGTACTTAAAACATATGCAAAATGTAATCAACTTGTTTAACGTCACAACTCAATGAGCGTGGCAGCTGTGGGGGGAACAGACGCTAGAATTCCAGATGTGCATCTGATTTCCCAAGGAACACCCTCCCTCTCTCCCCCCTCCTGCTTCATTAAGAAATGAATTTATTTTTATGGTGCCAAGGCTTCCATTGGCAAACAGCATTTTCCAATTCAGTCATTGATTTTTCACGGGTTTTTTTTTCCCCCAGTGGGCAAGAATTAACAAGGTGTGGAAGGCAGATTCCAAAACAATGAAGAAACACAAGTCGGAGAGTACAGATGGCTTTACAAACAAATGAGGCAAGTTTATGGCATTGCCTATCAGCAGCTGTTACGCATCCAGGCTGTGTAGCTAGAGCATCTGTTGAGCGACTAAGCCTTCTGAGCCCAAAACCACTTGGGACTGCAACTCCTGTAACTCTTTGTCACCCTCCCAAGGTCTGGGGAAATATATCTGGTGGGTTCCAGATTGGGAATGGCAAGGTCCTGATGTTGTGGCATGTCGGCTGCCGGCCCCTTCAGCATCCGAATCAGAGGAGGAGGAGGAGGCGTGGGAGTCAGGGTCAGCATCAAGGCAATCTCAGAGCTCTGAGAGGGAAGAGGGAATGGAGCTGGCAGAAAGAGAGAGACAGAGGTGGGCTGTCCATCATCCCTCAGAGGGAGAGTCAACAGCCCCCAGGTCTGGAGGTGGCTGATGAGGAAGAGGAGGAAGAAGGGTCCAGTGCCTGATGCGCAGAAGGCAGAGGAGAGGAGAACAGTGGAAATCTATGGGCCAGTCCTTGGGATGGAAGAGCCACCACTGCTAGTGAAACCCCACCCTAGCTCTGGGGATAAAAGGCAGGGGGCGGAGATGAATAGATATGGGAGACAACTCCCTGCTGGTCATCCACTGATAGCTTGCACTAGAGAGAGAGAGAGAGAGAGAGAGAGAGAGAGACTCTTGGGCCAATTCAGGGGAAAAGGGAGCGAGCGGCGATGGTTTTCCAGTTGCAATGGATGGCTGTGAAAGCTGGATCGTAAGGAAGGCTGAGGGCCAAAGAATGAAGGTCTTTGAACAATGATGCTGGAGAAGACTCCTGCGAGTCCCTTGGACTGCAAGGCGATCCAACCGGTCAGTCCTAGAAGAGATCAACCCTGACTGCTCTTTAGAAGGCCAGATCCTGAAGCGGAAACTCAAATCCTTTGGTCACCTAATGAGAAGGAAGGACTCCCTGGAGGAGAGCCTAATGTTGGGAACGATGGAGGGCAAAAGAAGAACGGGACGGCAGAGAACGAGGTGGCTGGATGGAGTCCCTGAAGCAGTAGGTGTGAGCTTAAATGGGCTCCGGGGGATGGTAGAGGACAGGAAGGCCTAGAGGAACATTGTCCATGGAGTCGCGATGGGTTGGACACGACTTCGGGACTAACAACAGCCTGCTGTGAGAGAGCAGCTGCTGGGGAACATTTCGTTAACTACAAAGGGCTTGTCACGTTTGGGAACCAGATCAGAACACCTGAATTGGAAGTGGGGGGCAGATGAGGAGGACCAAATATTGTGATCTAATGGAAATAATACCGGTAGAAGCAAGGAAAAACTGGCTACCACAGTACAGACCTGGTGCAGAGAGATCTAACCGACTTTCTGAGCTTACTTGTCTTCTAGTCTTCCACCCACTTAGTGGCTGGGAAATTGGGGACATTTCTCTGAATCCTCCTGAGGACAAGAGATGTTCTTCTCTTGGTAAAGGTTCCCCTCGCAGATACGTGCTAGTCATTCCCGACTCTAGGGGGCGGTGCTCATCTCTGTTTCAAAGCCGAAGAGCCAGCGCTGTCCAAAGACGTCTCTGTGGTCATGTGGCCGGCATGACTAAACGCCAAAGGCGCACGGAACACCAAAGGTGGTCCCTATTTTCTACTTGTGTTTTTTACCTGCTTTCGAACTGCTAGGTTGGCAGAACCTGGGACAAGTCACGGGAGCTCACCCCATTACACGGCACTAGGGATTTGAACCGCTGAACTGCTGATCTTTCGCTTGACAAGCTCAGCGTCTTAGCCACTGAGCCACTGCGACCCTTGATATTCTCCTACTGTTTCCCAAAGATCTGGTCTCCTCTTTAGCGAGAATAGTAAAACTTCTGTTGAAGAAGTTCATGGAAGGAGTTCCTTCACGCGTGCCCAGCACGTTCATATATGACCCTTGATGACTTCCCATGCATGAAAGATGAACCCATTCGAATTACATCAACGTTTGTTTTATTTTATTGTTTTATTTGATTTATATACCGCCCTACTCCCGAAGGACTCAGGGCAGTGAACAGCCAAGAAGTAAAACATGAAAATACAAAATTTAAAAAACAAGTTAAAACTGGTTTGTTGTTGTTGAAAGAACTTCTAAAGGGAATGTTCCTTCATCATCAGATGGAAAAAATAAGCATGCAGAGAAAACTTCTCTTCCCTGCTCCAAGTTCCAATCCTGTAAAACTGAGCCTGGGCTGTGTGGTGGGAGAGACCCTCTGCAAACTCAGAGAAAGAACAAGCGCTCAGCATGGAGGAACTGGGGCGACTCAGACCAGGGCAGCTGCTTCTTACTTAGAAAGGAATAAATAGGCTGCAGGAATGACCTGGAAGGCTGAAATTGATCTCATTTGGCCAGGCCATCAGATAACAGAATAATAGAATAACAGAGTTGGAAGGGACCTCGGAGGTCTTCTAGTCCAATCCCCTACTCAAGCCGGAAAACCCATACCATTTCAGTCAAATGGTTGTCCAACCTCTTCTTAAAAACCTCCAATATTGGAGCACCCACGACTTCTGGAGGCAAGCTGTTCCACGGATTAATTGTTCTAACTATCAGGAAATTTCTCCTTAGTCCTAGATCCGTGATGGCGAACCTATGGCACGCATTCCACAGGTGGCACACAGTGCCCTCTCTGCGGGCACGTGAGCCATCGCCCCAGTTCAGCTCTGCTGTGTGTGTGCACGCGGGCCTCCTGCCAGCCAGCTGATCATTGGGTCTCTGCCGTGCATGTACGGGGCGTTTGCAGGGGGGCACACACACATGTGGGGCCACGTGTGGGGTGGCACATGCACTCATTACATTTTGGGTGCTCGGGCACGCACGTGTGCATTCGCACATACACCTGCATGCTTTGGGCACTCGGTCCAGAAAAGGTTAGCCATCACTGTCCTAGATTGTCTCTCCCCTTGATTAGTTTGCACCTATTTCTTCTTGTCCTGCCTTCAGGTGCCTTGGAAAAAGTGGTTGACCCCTCTTCTTTGGGGCAACCTGAGATACCGGAAGACTGCTATCATGTCTCCCTTAGTCCTTCTTTTCTCTAGATTAGCCATATCCAATTCCTGCAACTGTTCTTTATATTTTAGCCTCCATTCCCCCTAATCATATTGCTGCTCTTCTCTGTACTCTTAAATGAAAAACAGCAGCCTTAGCAGAATGGAGAAATGTGCATTTTAGAAGCAGTGCTGCCTCGAGATCTTAAGGACCAAAAGCCGAATGCTTCGCACATTCTATAATCCATCTGGAGATCTGAAGGGACAGGCCCTCAATGTATTTTATTGGTCAAAAGAGACAGGACCAGCTGAAATTGCATTTGGCTGTTCTCCAGGTGTGTTCAATCACGTCCTCCAAACTTCACGGCCAATATGGGAAGAAGGAAAGGAGGAGGCTGGTCCCATCATAGAGGTGGTCATCCTTAAGGGGTTTTAACAGGGCCTGAAGTGCCATGGGAAGGCTGTAGCCATGAGGCCTTCAACTCGTTCCACAAGAGCCTGGTGGCACAGGGGACTAAGTGCTATTAAAGTAGCACTTAGCTGCCAGCTGCCTGCAATTACTGCAAGTTCGAATCTCACCAGGCTCAAGGTTGACTCAGCCTTCCATCCTTTCGAGGCAGGTAAAATGGGGACCCAGATTGTGGGGGCAATAAGCTGACTTTGTATAAAAAAGAACACTGCTGGGGGTGGGGGCGGGGGCAAAAGCCCTACTAAGCAGGTATATACAAAAAAGTATGAAGGCTATTGCTTAACGCATTGTAAGCTGCCCTGAGTCTCCGGAGAAGGGCAGCATATAAATCGAACTAATAAATAAATAAAATAAATAAATCCTATCCAACCCTTACAGTCTACTATTCTTTTTATCGTCTTCCAAGCAAACTGAATGGAGTGTTATTGATTTTGAGTTCTACCCCCATCTTTCATTTTGGACCTCAAGGCATCATATATAGCTGCCCCCCCCCATTTCTCTCCTGTAACAGAAGCCCTGTGAGGTAGTTTAGAGCAGGGGTCTCCAACCTTGGCAACTTTAAGCCTGGTGGACTTCAACTCCCAGAATTCCCCAGGCTGGGGAATTCTGGGAGTTGAAGTCCGCCAGGCTTAAAGTTGCCAAGGTTGGAGACTTCTGGTTTAGAGAGTCATTGGTCCCAAATCCCTCTACCCTCCATGGTAGAGGGCAGTGTAGGCTTCCCCACTCCTGCTCCAAATCTTTCTCCAGCATAGCGCGGTCGTTCTCAATCAATCAGAACAAAGCTGGAAGGGACCTTCAAGCAGGAGACCCTATTCCAGTGATGACTAACCTTTTTGCTGTCGTGTGCCAAAAGCAGGGGGTCACGGGGGGGGGGGGAGTTGCGCGCGTGTGTGCCCACACCCATAATTCAATGCTCCCTGCATCCTCTGCCTGTGTGTGCGACACACACACACACACAGACACACTGCTTTTGGCACACGACAGCAAAAATGTTACCAGTGGGCCCGGTAGGCCCGTTTTTCACCCTCCCCAGGCTCCAGGGGCTTTCTTGGAGCCTGGGGAGGGCGAAAACGGCCTTCCTCAGCCCCATGGAGGCCCTCTGGAGGCCAGAAATGGCCCGTTTCCTGGTGAGACCAGAAGGCCTGAAAATTAGATGGCCAGCGCATGCATGTGTGCTGGGGCAATACTCGCGTGCCCACAGATATGGCTTTGTGTGCCACCTGTGGCACGCGTGCCATAGGTTCGCCATCCCGGCCCTATTCCATCTCAGACAAGTGGCTGCTCAGTCTCCTCTTAAAAACCTCCAGTGAAAACCTCCCTCCCAGAAGGAGCTTCACTTGCCCTGCCTGTAACTCTCCATTCCTCCATGGTTTTCTCCTTTGGCAAAACCTTCACGGAGATGACACATCAGTTAGGAACTGAGACGAGAAGGGATCCCTTCCCAACCGGAAGCTCCAGATCTCTCCGCCATGTGGTGAATCAAGGCCATCTCTCCCCTTGGGTCCAGAAAGGCAGATGCTGCCCATCTGTCTTCGTGCAATAAATAGACAGCTCTTAATTATTCATCGGTTAGTATGCAAAGCCAAGGAGCCTTGGAAGAGCAGCGAGAGAGGAATCGCACGGAACACGGCTCTCCCTCCCTGCCCATTACTTAAATAAATATTTCAGGGGAGACAAAAAGCATGCATTTTTGAAAAGATCCTCTTGTACCCCTATTAGGCCCATGTACACACACTCCGCCGTCTAGGAAGGCAGGACGCCGACTGGGAATCAGTAGAACAGGAAAAAAAATTCCCTGAGGGGAGCCTGCAACCTAATCTCTTCGCACACCATACAACAGTGGGTGGGATGAGTCTGCCTATCGAGATGACGTGGATCGGTTGCTTTCGTGGTGTGGAGACAATAAGTTGGTCCTTAACCCTAATAAAACCAAGGAGCTTATAGTGGACTACAGAAGGAATAGATCAGACATCCAGCCCTTGCTTATCAGTGGAGACCAGGTGGAGCAAGTGTCCAGTTTTAAGTTTCTGGGTGTTACAATAAAAGAGGACCAGACCTGGGGGGGCTCACATTGCAGCCCTGGTCAAAAGGGCCCAGCAGAAATTCTACTACCTGAGACTTCTCAGGAAACAACAACTGAATGAAAAACTGCTGGTGACCAAGTTCTATTGCTGCACCATAGAGAGTATTTTAACTTACTGCACCAATTGCACAGGAGCAGATAGGACGGCGCTCCAGAGGGTCAACGTCATTGCCCAGAGGATCATGGGTTGTCCTCCCCCCTCTTTGGAAGAGCTTGATAGCGCCTGCTGCCTTAAGAAAGTTCAAAATGTTCTTAAAGATCCAGCTCATCCTGGGCAGCCTTTTTTTTTTATTTTTGAACTATTACCATCTGGCAGCCGGTACAGGACAATAAAAACTGAGGACAAATAGGCTGAAAAACAGCTTCTATCCCAGGGCAGTGACTATATTGAATTCTACTGTATATAGTGCAATATTAATGCAATCGCGGAGGTTTTCAATTCAATTTATAGAATGCGAAGGATGTGTGTTTTATTTTTATAGCTATAATATACACTGAAGATGGCATTTAATTTCGTTGTGCGAGGTGTAATGGCAATAAACTAAACTAAACTAAACCATTTCTCCACCAAAACTCGCTTCTACCTGTAACTGACCCCATCTGCCAGGAGTTGACCTGAGCAGTACCAATTCGCAGCTTTGCCCAGAATCATCCCATCGGAGGCAGGCAAGATAAACCAACATTTACGTGTCAATTCAATCAGTGCTTTGTGTGCGTGCGTACATGTGTGTGTGTGTGTGTGTGTGTGTGTGATGGGAGCAGAGATGGGTTTGCGAAGGCTGGAAACAACTTCCCCGAATATTCTCTTGAGAAGCTGAAAGCTAAGATCTTCCCAGGTATTTTATCTCGGTACTTGCTACACAATACGCCATTTCATTTGGACATGTGTATTATGGACTATAGGCACATAATGCTTCTTGGAGCACTGCCTGAGAACGCTACAGCACCCGAGGGACTGCGGAGTGTGCCAGAAACCTCAAAGGCCACCGTCACACTAGACGGAGATGCTCTTCTTCATTTATTTAATTAGATTTTAGCCCCACCCGAACCCAACAAGACTCTGGGAGGCTCACAATTTAAAACAAACAAGAAAAAAAAGCTAGTACAATCCTGTTGTAGAAACAGAGGCATAGAATTAAATTCATGTGAAGTATTAGTGCTGCTTGATGAATCCTTGGTGAGACCACACCTGGGATAGTGCATTCCATTTTGGTCACTACGTTACAAAAAGGATGTTGAGACTTTGGAAAAAAAACCAGGGAAGAGCAAACTAAAAGATGTTTAAAGGCCCGGAGAGTAAAACATATGACAAATGGTTGCAGGAACTGGGCATGGCTAGTCTAGAGAAAAGAAGGACTGGGGTGAAATGATAGTATTCCAGTATCTGAGGGGCTGCCACAAAGAGGAGGGGGTCAATTCATTCTCCAAAGCACCAGAGGGCAGGAGAAGAAACAATGGATGGAAACCAATCAAGGAGAGACGCAACCTGGAATTAAGGAGAAGCTTCCTAACAGTGAAGACAATTAACCAGTGGAACAGCTGGCCTCCAGAAATGGTGGGCGCTCCATCACTGGAGGTCAGAAATGGTGTAGGGTTTTTTGATTGAGCAGGGGGTTGAACTAAAAGACCTCCAATCAATCAATCGATTGATCGATCGATCAATCAATCAATCAGAATAGAGCTGGAAGGAACCTTGGGGGTCTTTTAGTCCAACCCCTGCTCAAGCAGGAGATCCTATATCCGTGATGGCGAACCTATGGCACGCATGCCACTGGTAGCACGCGGAGCCATAGCTGTGGGCTCAGCTCCAGCATGCATGCACGTGCCAACCACCTGATTTTCGGTCCTTCCAGGCCCACCAGAAATAGGGAAATGGGTTGTTTCCAGCCTCCAGAGGGCCTCCAGGTGGGTGGGTGGGGAAGGCAGTTTTCACCCTCCCAAGGCTCCTAGAAAAGCCTCTGGAGCCTGGGGAGGGCAAAAAAATGGCTTTCTGGGCCCACCAGAAGTTGGGAATGGGTTGTTTCCAGCCTCTGGAGGGCCTTGGGGGGGTGGGGGTGAGGAAGCCATTGTCACCCTCCCCAGGCTCCAAGAAAGCCTCTGGAGCTTGGGGAGATTGAAAAACGGGCCTACCGTGCCATCATGTGTCAAAAGCGGAGGGAGCGCACGGTGGAGTCACGCGTGCCTGTGCGGGCCACATTGAATTATGGGTGTGGCTGCTCTGAACTGTGGCTGCTCTGGTGTGGCCAACTGTTGTGGTCTGTCGGCCACCGGCCCCTCCAGAAGCTGAATCAGAGGAGGAGGAGGCGTGGGAGTCAGGGTGAGCATCAGGGCAACCTGGGGGCTCCGAGGGGGAAGAGGGAATGGAGCTGGCAGAGAGAGAGACAAAGGCGGACTCTCTTTGACCACTGAAAGGCAATGGTGCTGTGCTGCCCTGCTTCACACACACCCACACAAACGTACAGCAAGAGTCCCACAGGTGTTTATTCAAATCTTCCCAAAGAGGTCTTTGCTAGGCACCCGCGTTGCACAGGTCAGCTTGGCAAGACTCTCTGGGTAACCGAGTCCAACAGGCACACACAAAGTCCAGGAAAGCAGTCCATGATTCAGACGGGTTAGGATACACAACACAAGCACACAAGACATTGATAAGCCAAAGAGGAACAGATTAGATTAATAGAGTTGGAAGAGACCTTGTAGGTCATCTAGTCCAACCTCCTATCCAAGCAGGAGACTCTACAACATTTCTGACCGATGGCAGTCAAGTCTCTTCTTGAAAGCTTCCAGGGATGAAGCTCCCACAATTTCTGAAGGCAACTTCATTCCTTCGTTCCATAGGTTAATTGCTCTCACTGTCAGAAAATGGCTCCTTATTTCCAGGCTGAATCTCTCCTTGTTCAGTTTCCATCCATTGTTCCTTGTCTGGCCTTCAGAGGCTTTGGAAAATAGCTTGACCCCCTCCTCTCTGTGGCAGCCCCTCAAGTATTGGAAGACAGCTATCCTGTCTCCCCTGGTCCTTCTCTTCACTAGACCAGCCATGCCCAGTTCCTGCAACCGTTATTCATATGTTTTAGCCTCCAGTCCCCTAATCATCCTAGTTGCTCTTCTCTGTCCTCTTTCTAGAGTCACATAGAATAGGACAAGAATACCCTGCTGATGACATCTCCTAGTCTGGTAACGAAACGTTCAGAAACTAAATTGAAACAAGCTTGGAGAGCAAACCACTGCCAAAATCTAAAGCCCGAGCTACAAGTATTTTCTATTATTAAAAGCACACAAGGCACAGAACTGAGCACGTTGCTTCAGGAATGCTCAAGTCCTCAGGGTGGGATTAAGTAGGCAACAACAGTGCAGCCTTTCATGAGAGGCGAGGTTGCCTCCTCGCGTGTAGCCTAGCTGACGGGCATTTATGCCTGCCTCCTCTCTGCTCTACATGTCATTGGATCAGGAGGAGGTGTGGATCCTCCTCATTGCTAACAGGCAGCAGCTGCTCCCGATCCTGACCTGGAGCCTTCAGGCCAACTTGTTGCAGCTCTCTGCCCTCGGCCTGTCCCTCATCCAATCAACCCATCCAAGGCTGCTCCATCAAGCTAGCGCTCTCTGAGCCCCGATCCTGACCAACATTCGGCTTCATATTTTCCTCTGGAGACTCAAATTCACTTTCTGCCTCTGAACTCGTATCCAGAGAGGAGTTCAGGGGTAGATCCATGACAGGTACTTATCATTTCACAACTAAGGACTGACTTAATGGTAACGTTAAGAAAGCAATAATACAACAGCATATATAAGATTATCACTAGACTGTTCCTGTTAATAGCAGAGCTTGTAATTCAGCAGTAACTGATAGCTGGGAATTGTCCAAACAGTCAAGATTAGCCAACGTGTCAAAAGCACTGAAGATACCCAAACGAAGGCCCTGAAGAGCACATGCGCTATTTCTTAAAATTACCCGCACCGCTGTTTTATCAGGGAAGATCTCTCATCAACAAACACACTTCTATTCAACTGCCTTCTTTCTTTCTTCCAGGTTTCTATTTTTAATTCAAAGAAAAGGATCCGATTCAAAAGTTCAGGCTAAGCTCCAAAAGGATGAGGCAGGGGGGTAAGGGGGGGGGCAGGTCTGCCTTCTGTATGTTTTGCCACCAAATCCTGGAGCCCAGACAAGGCAGAGGAGAAGAATCAAATGAAAAGAGAGATAGAGAGCAAGGCTGGGACTGTCAATCCCTTGTAAAAAGTGACATATAGCTCCCCAGATCCATATAAGCTGCAAAAAGGAATTTATTCTGCTGTAAAAAAGAAATGTTACAGGACTTGGCAAATGGTATACATGGGAACTGCCAGCCTGCAGCTTCGTAGACGAATTGTCTCAAACTACTGGTTTTAGTTCCCCTCTTCTCCTTCTCTCTCTCTCTCTCTCACACACACACACACACACACACACAAACACATGCATATATATACATACACACTTATTCTTCTCTATCCACCTCACTGGTCATCTTCCACCAACAAAATCAATCTATCAAAACCTGATAATGTTTGTAAAGTCCTTTTTGCGGGTCAAACCTCAATCAATTCCTAATATGCCCCCAACAGTTTAGAAGCTCTGGGAGCTGAGACCCACAGCTTTCCTTTTACAGACAGATTAACAGAATTATAAGGGACCTTGTGAGGTCATCTAGTCCAACCCCCTGCCCAAGCAGGAAACCCTACACCATTTCTAAGAGACGGCAGTCCAGTCTCTTCTTGAAAGCCTCCAGTGATGAAGCTCCCACAACTTCTGAAAGCAACTTCTGTTCCACCGGTTGATTGTTCTCACTGTCAGAAAATTCCTCCTTGTTTCTAGGTTGAATCTCTGCTTGTTCAGTTTCCATCCATTGTTCCTTGTCTGGCCTTCAGGTGATTTGGAAAATAGCTTCATATAAAAAGAGTGATTCCCTTAACAAGGGTGGCAAAAAAAGTCATAAAATAAGGCAAAACTCACTTAACAAATTGTCTGATTTAACAATATAAATCTGGGCTTGGTTGTGGTTGTCAGTGGAGGAGTATCTGTAGGGGCAATTGAGTTCAGCGCTCCCAAAACTACTGTGTAGCCCAACAGAACCTGATGGAAGAATTCTAGAGTGAAAAATCCGCCTGCTGCTGTGGATGCAAAGAGAATCTGCCGATTTTTCCTTGCAGAAGGCAAGGAACTGGCACAGGGAGGATGGTGCTGGGCTTCCACTGGCTTTGAAAGCCAACTGGGTGATTTAGAGCTGGGACTCAACATTCAGTCCAGCCTACCTCACTGAGTTGTTGTGAATAAGAGGAGGAGGAGCTGTCCCCCAGGGAAAGGCATGAGGGAATTCTTGCATAATAAAAAAATATAGAGTAGGGTAGGGTAGGGAAAGGTAGGGTAGGATAGGATAATAGGCGAGGGGAGGGGAGGGGAGGGGAGGGGAGGGGAGAGGAGAGGAGAGGAGAGGAGAGGAGAAGAGAAGAGAAGAGAAGAGAAGAGAAGAGAAGAGAAGAGAAGAGAAGAGAAGAGAAGAGAAGAGAAGAGAAGAGAAGAGAATAGACCTGGAAGGGACCTTGAAGGTCTTCTAGTCCAGCCCCCTGGCTCAAGCCTATACCATTTCAGAC
Source organism: Coluber constrictor foxii (assembly GCA_038048745.1). Taxonomy (NCBI): domain Eukaryota; kingdom Metazoa; phylum Chordata; class Lepidosauria; order Squamata; family Colubridae; genus Coluber; species Coluber constrictor. Next base: position 1,048,835 of record CM075976.1, read on the forward strand.
AAATGACTCTCTAGTCTCTTCTTAAAAACCTCCAGTGATGAAGCACCCATGATTTCTGGTGGCAAGCTGTTCCACTGATCGATTGTCCTCACTGTTAGGAGGACAATTCCAGGTTGGTTCTCTCTTTGATTAGTTTCCATCCATTGTTTCTTGTCCTGCTAGGTGGCTACCACTCCCCACCCATTAATTCCACTTTCTTTCTGCTAAAGGTCAGCATACTACAAAGACTCTCAATTTGACTGTCAGATCTAGCCTGCAAAACTCTAGACCGCCACCAGAGAGCAGCAAAAGCAAAGAGTGTTCTGTGTCGCTTCACTGCCATCTAATGGTCACCAAATTTCTGCAACCCACATGCAGTAAACTGACTTTTTATTTTTATTTTTAAAAAATGTATATATTTAACACACGGCAGTTCACTATTTTTCCTTGATAGCTCCTAGAGCAAGAGCACTGAAAAATCTTTTATCCGCCTCACACTGAAATTTGCAACGATGCCTCTGGAAACTGTAAGGGCAACGGATTAAGAACGGTGAATCTTCCACCCCTGCTGACACAATATCTTTCATAATAAATGGCTGCTAATAGAAGCAAGAGAGAAAATGCAAAACAGGCCAGTCTCAAGATAAGTGGTTCAACATAGGACAGCAGGTATCTCATATAATGGATTACCAGAGGGGAGATTAAGGAATGCTCCCATGTGTAGATGTTTCTAAATCAACTGGGATAACAGTAAATTCAATTCTCTACCAATCTACCTGGAGTTCTTTAGCCCAGCTGGATCCATGCCTCTGTGTATGCTGATGCTACTCTCTCTATATATATCCAATACTATTCTTCCTAGGCATCATAGAAAGCAATATTTCTCAATCTGGACACTTTAAGACAAAGGTCCCCAAATTTGGCAGCTTTAAGACTTGTGGACTTCAACTCCCAGAATTCTCCAGCCAGCATAGCTTGAAGACTTGTGGACTTCGACTCCCAGAATTCTCCAGCCAGCGTAGCTTGAAGACTTGGACTTCAACTCCCAGAATTCTGCAGCCAGCATAGCTTGAAGACTTGTAGACTTCAACTCCCAGAATTCTCCAGGCAGCATTGCTTTAAGACTTGTGGACTTCAACTCCCAGAATTCTCCAGGCAGCGTAGCTTGAAGATTTGTGGACTTCAACTCCCAGAATTCTCCAGGCAGCATTGCTTTAAGACTTGTGGACTTCAACTCCCAGAATTCTCCAGGCAGCGTAGCTTGAAGATTTGTGGACTTCAACTCCCAGAATTCTCCAGGCAGCATAGCTTGAAGACTTGTGGACTTCAACTCCCAGAATTCTCCAGGCAGCATTGCTTTAAGACTTGTGGACTTCGACTCTCAGAATTCTCCAGCCAGCATAGCTTGAAGACTTGTGCACTTCAACTCCCAGAATTCTCCAGGGCAGAATTGTTTTAAGACTTGTGGACTTCGACTCCCAGAATTCTCCAGGCAGCATTGCTTTAAGACTTGTGGACTTCGACTCCCAGAATTCTCCAGCTGGAGAATTCTGAGAGTCGAAGTCCACAAGTCTTAAAGCTGCCAAGTTTGAAGGTCTCTGCTTTAAGATGTATGAACTTCAACTCCAGAGTTCCCCAAATTTGGCTGGGCAGTAGCAGAGATCGGGATGGGCCTGCCCACCTGTCCCGGCTCTATGCCATCCTATTTAGGTACAGTTTTGAGGCCGGGGGCGAGCACAGAAGATGCATGCCCACACGAAGCGAGCGTGTGCACACGTGACGAATCGGTGGCAATAAAATGTGAAACCCACTGCTACTTCCATGCTACGATTTCATGACCTCTTCAATCCCATCTCCTTTGCCAGGAGATGCCTCTGAATCTTACAAGCAGCCGTGAGTCTCCTCCTATCATTATTTTCCCCCAACGAGATGGAGTTTGGAGATCATCTCTTGCCACCCTGAGAGGTCCACAACCTCCATGGTTGCTGCTCAGGTCCAGCATCTGGCAAGGGAACCATTCTTTTTTTCCAGCCATTAGCTGGAAACCGTCTCGAGTCCTGATTACAGGTACAATCCATCCCGACACAGTCCACTGAAAGTAATTCACAGTATTTGCTGACCACTGTCCTCTGCTATCAACTTCTGGCGCAAGACTTGCCAACATGTCAGAGCAGGGCACCGTTCCACATTGCCCATCAATATATAGGCAGAAATACAGAGTGGATGGTTGCTAGGCTCCAAGCACTTTCCAAGGGCAGGAGGCTCCTGAAAGGTCCTCTGAGACAGAGGTGTCAAAGTCGATTTCATTGAGGGCCACATCAGATGTTTGACCTTGGGGGGCTGGGGCAGGTGTGGCCAGCTCAATGTCACTCATGTCTGGGGCGCCTGTGGTGGCCTGAGTGCTCTGCCAGCGAAAATGGGCTCCCAAGCTCTGTTTTTGGCTGTGACGGCCTCCTGCAACCCTCTGCCAGTGAAAACGGAGCGCGTGGCCCTCCTGAGCTCCATTTTTGCCAGCAGAGGCACTGCAGGCCGGTCCTTTCCTGTTCCCAGGGCAGCCCTGTGGACCAGATCTACGCACACTGATGAGAGTCGATCAAACCAGTCAGTCCCAGAGGAGATCAACCCTGACTGCTCTTTAGAAGGCCAGATCCTAAAGAGGAAACTCAAATACTTTGGCCACCTCATGAGAAGGAAGGACTCCCTGGAGAAGAGCCTAATGCTGGGAACGATAGAGGGCAAAAGAAGAAGGGGATGGCAGAGAATGAGGTGGCTGGATGGAGTCACTGAAGCAGTCAGTGTGAGCTTAAATGGACTCCAGAGGATGGTAGAGGACAGGAAGGCTTGGAGGAACGTTGTCCATGGGGTTGCGATGAGTCAGACATGACTTTGCAACTAACAACAAGTAGTTCCATGAGACACAGAGATGGGCAAACCATGGAAAAAGAGGAAATGTGTAGCATAGTCAGTCCTAAACATAAGAACAGTTTTTCCCCGAACCCATCACCCTGCTAAACAAATAATTCCCTCAATACTGCCAAACTATTCACTGTCTCCATTATTATTAAGGTTGAGAAATACTGTTTTAGAGAGTCTCTGAGGCCACTTGGAGGTTTCTCTGTGTCCTCAGGGTCACCTGAGTGGTGCAAATGATTCCTGTAGTCTGCCATTTTTTCCCTCTGGAAATCCATCCCTACTCCTACAACATTCCAAGGGTCTTCATCCCAAATTGTATAGCTAAAAGTCTGTAGAGCTTCTCCATCATCCAGGTCATGGTTGTCCCGAAGGAGGCCACTGGACCTTCTTGTTTCTTCTTTGAAGACATTTCGCTTCTCATCCAAGAAGCTTCTTCAATTCTGACTGGATGGTGTGGACTCGAATCAATGATGCATAAAGACTAATATCTCTTTGATGGTAGGTTTTACACTGACGATGTTAGCAGAGGCTAATAAAAGCTCAGTGACATGCAGAGGATTTCTGCATTCCAGATCATTGCTCCCTGAAGGTATGAAATGGATGTTGTTTTGTTTTTTCATTGGATCTGATCCCCGTTCCTGATCTGCACAGTTTACTCCTCTAATTTGCAGATCAGGAACGGGGATCAGATCCAATGAAAAAACGAAACAACAAGACTCCATTTCATACCATCAGGGAGCAATGATCTGGAATGCAGAAATACTCCCTCACCCTTCAGTGCGTGATGTGGGATTTAGGGACATGTTAATTTGCTCCCTCGCAACGGGATTTTATTGTTAATTTTATTTATTTAAAGGCTTGCGTTATAAAATCCCAAAATTTATAATAATGGTTAAAAAAAATCACATTATGAAAATGAAAACAATCCATTAAGAAGACAGGGAGGAGAGGAAGCAGCTGGGAAATCAGTGGTTTGGGTTGCTTTTTTTTTTTTTAAAGGTGCTTTTTAAATCTTGTAGGATATGGAGTGCAACTGGAGGCTAAAGGCCACAGGAAAAGGGCCATTAAGTCAAGTGAATGGAGACCTCTGTGAGGGTCTCCCCACTGGCACCAGAATCCAGGACCCTCGGACTATCTGGAGGGAGGATGGGACCACAGATATTTCCGTTGATAGAAGAGCAATTTCTCTGAAGCAAAATTCTTTAACACAGAATAATTTCTATCGATCCCATACCACTGGATGCTTTTTTTCATTCTAACATTTTATTAGATTATAGAATAAAATAGAAAAATATGAAAGCAAATAGTAGGACACAGTGGGGAGGGGAAAGGGAAAAGAGAAGTGAGGAAGAAAGGGCAAGAAGAGAAGAGAAGAGAAGAGAAGAGGGGAGAGAAGAATAGAATAGAATAGAATAGAATAGAATAGAATAGAATAGAATAGAATAGAATAGAATAGAATAGAATAGAATAGAATAGAATAGAATAGAATAGAATAGAATAGAAGTTCAGAATTACAATGGAATGGAATGGAATGGAATGGAATGGAATGGAATGGAATGGAATAGACTAGACTAGACTAGACTAGACTAGACTAGACTAGAGGAAAAAGAGAAGAGAAAGAAGAGAAGAATGAATTTCTATAACAACAAATCTATCTAATCAGTAAAGCCCAAAACAAAAGTTTAATATTTTTCCTCATCTCAAGCTAATTTCTACAGGTACTCCTTGATTTACGATGTGTCACTTAGCAACCGTTCAAAGTCATGATGGACTTAACGGGGGTGGGGGTGGTGGCGGTACTTATAAAGAGCCTGGTGGCATGGCAGACTAAAGCCTGTTATTAACATTCAGCTGCCTGCAATTACTGCTAGTTCGAATCTCCCCAGGCTCAAAGTTGACTCAGCCTTCCATCCTTTCTAAGGTAGGTAAAATGAGGACCCAGATTGTGGGGGCAATGCTGACTTTGTATAAATATACAAAAGTATGAAGGCTATTGCTTAACGCATTGTAAGCCGCCCTGAGTCTCCGGAGAAGGGCGGCATATAAATCAAATTAAAAAAAATTGAGCTCAAAGTTCTGACATTGCCTTCCAACCCCCCCGCTTCCCCCCCCCTCCCCAGCCTCGGTCACCAACCAAACTTCAGGGAAAAGGCATCCGGATCATATTTACAGCCATTTACAGCATCCCGCAAGGATAATGTGACCGTGTTTTAACCTTGGTTTTGCCATAAACAAGCATTTACTTCCAGTTTCAGCCCAACTGCACCTACAGGGAACCACTGGTGTTTGTGTAATGACCATAGTGATTATTCTATGACCACCACATTCTCTTAATGACCACTGGAAAAAAAGGTCGTAAAATCAAGTCAGTTACATGACCAACCTGTTGGGATGACCATTAGGAATTATGACCATGATGAGCAAGCTCAATTACCATTTTAAGTCAAGGATAGCTGCAGTTCAAATACCATAAAGATGCCTGTTTCTGATTGTTCCTGATCGACAACCACAAATTAGAGATGTTGGAGTTTTTCTTAAGTAAATTGGAGAGACGTGCCATAGGGAATATATCCTGGGACAAACCAACATGCCATTTCTAGAGTAATAGCAAAACACCAGCAATAGAGCCTGGTGGCGCAGGGGACTAAGTGCTGTTAAAGTAGCACTGAGTTGCCAGCTGCCTGCAATTACTGCAAGTTCGAATCTCACCAGGCTCAAGGTTGACTCAGCCTTCCATCCTTCTGAGGTAGGTAAAATGAGGACCCGGATTGTGGGGGCAATAAACTGACTTTGTATAAAAAAGAACACCGCTTTGGGGGAGGGGGGGCAAAAACCCTACTAAGCAGGTATATACAAAAGTATGAAGGCTATTGCTTAATGCATTGTAAGCCTCTCTGAGTCTCCGGAGAAGGACGGCATATAAATCAAACTAATAAATAAATAATAAATAAATAGCACTTAGACTTAATTTGCAAAAGAGAAGACCAAGGGCATATGGAATAATAGCAGTAACAATAACACACAGATTTATATACTGCTTCACAGTGCTTTACAGCCCTCTCTAAGCGCTTTACAGAGTCAGCACGTTGCCTCCAACAATCTGGGTCCTCATTTTATTGACCTCAGAAGGACAGAAGTTGAGTCAAGACCCCCGCAGCAGCCTTCCCAGTTGATTTCACCCAGAGTGCCATGAAAAAAAAAAGGGAAAAAAGGTGGAGCAAAAGCAATTTCCAGCCTATACAATATTTGCTCACTTTCCATGAAATTTCCCCCCCTCCAGCCTTAATCCAGTTTAGCACCATTGACTAATGCATATTTTACATGAAGCTGAGAAAAGTAACCGGGAGAAGAGGAGGAGGAGGAGGAGGAGGAGGAGGAGGAGGAGGAGGAGGAGGAGGAGGAGGAGGAGGAGGAGGAGGAGGAGGAGGAGGAGGAGGAGGAGGAAAAGGAAGAGGAGGAGGAGGAGGAGGAGGAAGAGGAGGAAGAGGAACAAGAAGAAGAGGAGGAGGAGGAGGAAGAGGAGGAAAAGGAAGAGGAGGAGGAGGATAAAATCTTTCTGTCACTTTTTATGATCTTGAAACTATTCCTCTGGGGAGGCAAGCCGAGAATTGCATTGGCTTTTTTGGCAGCTGCAGCACACTGCTGGCTCATAGTAAAGGGATGGTCTAATAGGACCTCTTGATCTTTCTTACAGTTGCTACTATTGAAATCACCTCTTCACCTAGTCCAGGAGTTGTGGGAGCTCCAATGCTGGAGGTCTTTAAGAAGAGATTTTAAATCGTATTTTATCCAATTCCATTTTAAATTTGTTTTTAATCAGATTTTAGTAATAACTTGTGTCTGGAACTCTGCACTTTGATATGGCCCAAGGGCTAGCCAATAAAGTAAATGAACTAAGAAGAGATTGAACAACCACTTGTCTGAAATGTTATAGCGTCTCCCGCTTGAGTAGGGGGGTTGGACTAGAAGACCTCCAAGGTCCTTCCAACTCAGTTATTCAGCTAACTTTCATCATTTCGACATCCATCACAATTAGAAATGGATGGAAGCATTCAGGAAAGTGAGGAGACTTAAACAAGCCAACATGTGTCTCCATGACTGGAGCCGCACCTTTTTTTCATGAGCTACACATTCACTGCCATGTAAAGGGGGGTGGGGCTTTGATTGTGCCTGTCAACTCACAAAGCATCCCTGCCCTGCTTTCAAGTTGCCATAGGCCAGGGGGGATGGGAAACCGGCGAAACAGCACAGCAGCCAAAGACAGATGCACATTCCAGACTTATCTCTCTCAAGGCTGTCTCCCAGGGTTATCCACAGCAGACAGAGGGGAGTGACCTCTACAACCTGTGAAATTGCTCCATTGGCAAAAGTGATTGATGACACACCCTGGGGGGAGAGGGAAACAGGGTCATGATGGGGGCTTAAATTATGTAAGGTCAGAGCTGGCTTCACTTGGGAACGTGCCGACATGAAGCTCCTAATAAATAACTGGATTTCATAACTGGCTCATGATTTAATTAGGGCATCCATCAGAACCCTGACAGTGCCACCATCTTGTTTTTTTCTGACCTACCCTCAAGGATGCTCTATCTAGAAAATGTAACAGGCTTATCCAGAAACATCATATGCCCCTTGGCTTGCCTGACTCCCAGGAAGGGGTTAACGTCTTTTCTACCGGAGAGAAAATGAGGACCGTTTTGATAGAGGGGGAACAAATAAGGATAAAGATAATTCTCTATCTGCTCCCACCGAGAAAAAGAACAATAGTAGTAATTACTCTCAAGAAGGAGCTCTTAAGAGAATGCATTAGATTTTTTTCCCCCTTTTTGGTAAGTGAGAACATTTGTTATTTAAGTTTATACTGAATAGAATAGGGATGGGGATGGGGATGGGGATGGAGTGGAATAGAATATTCTTATTCACTCTACTCTATTCTTATACATTCTGTTCTGTTCTGTTGTACTCTACTCTACTCTACTCTACTCTACTCTACTCTACTCTACTCTACTCCCCTTCTCCTATTCTATTCTATTCTATTCTATTCTATTCTATTCTATTCTATTCTATTCTATTCTATTCTATTCTATTCTATTCTATTCCATTCCATTCCATTCCATTCCATTCCATTCCATTCCATTCCATTCCAAAGAGAACTAACTGGCTTAAGGCCAACTAAGGTACAAGGGCTCTGAACAATAAGAGCATCATGCTTTGTGAATCTGATTTTAAGGGTTTAACCAGTTATGCAAACCCCACCCCTCAAAAACACCCAGCATCTGCCACAAAAACTGGGCCTTCCCTGCACCCTTCCAAGGAATTACTGCCTGGAATCTTTCTTTCTTTTCCTTCCCCCAAAGTCAAACTCTTTGCCAAATCTTTTGCGCCGGTAGAAAGAATGCAGAAAAAAAAATAACGGGGGATGGGGAGAGAGATAAAATGAGCTAAATAATTATCCTGAAAATTACACCAAAGAGGCTTTAATTTCCTTTTTGATCCCTTGCCTGAAAGACTGCCTGTATAAGAGGACGTCTTTTCATCATTTATTCACCAGCAAGTGCATTTGGAAATCTGTCTGAAGTCTTCCCGGAGAGGAAGAGGCTGCTTGGTGAGAGAATTATTTTTATTGGAAGTGGGAAGAACCAGAAGGCCAAAGCAGCAGAGCAGTGCTGAAAATGCTCCAAAAATGGCTTTCAGCTGAAATCCCCCCCCTCTTTTTTGAAAATATTACAGTGGTTCCTCCTGTAAAAGCAGGCCTTCTCCAGAATTAATCTGCTTCCCAATAGATAGATAGATAGATATTCATCAGGCTGCTTTTTCATCTTTAAGATCATATTCAAACGCCACTTGACTTTTTTCAAAGGTTCCATTTTCCAGCATGATTACCAAGCTCTACGCCGTGTGTGTGTGTGTGTGTGTGTGTGTGTGTGTGTAATTGATTTCAACAACGGAATGTATAACTTTAAACTGGTAAACTGATTTAGCCAATTGAAATTGGTTTCCTTGACTGAAAGTTCAAAGAGGTTTTTTTTTTCTTCCCTATCTTCCAATTGCTTCCAAATAATGAGGAATGCTGAAGGACGCTTACTGGCAAAGTTTCAAATCTGAGTTGTTGTTTTTTAAAACAATACTTTGTACCAATAAACTGTCTTCCAATCTGCTGAAAGTTTTCTTTGTGGGCTGGACAGGAAGGCTGGCAAAAGCTGGGCCTCTTCTGGGATATAACCAATTCCCACCCACCCTTTGGAGGAATTGCTTGTGTCATAGTTGAGTTTTTGCGTTAATACTTTATGATAAGTCGAGTTCCATGAGCATCCGGCCCTCTCAATTCCTGACAAATAGATGGGGAAGAAATGGAGGTAGTGATAGATTTTATTTTCCTGGGCTCCAAGATCGCCGCAGATGGGGACTGCAGGTGAGAAATTAAAAGAGGCTTGCTCCTGGGGAGGAAAGCCATGGCAAATCTAAACAGCATACTAAAAAGCAGAGACATCACCCTGCCAACAAAAGTGTGTATAGTCAAGGCTATGATTTTCCCAGTTGCAATGTATGGCTGTGAAAGTTGGACCATATGAAAGGCTGAGCACCAAAGAATGGAGGCCTTTGAACTCTGGTGCTGGAGGAGACTCCTGAGAGTCCCTTGGACAGCAAGGCGATCAAACCAGCCTGTGTAGCGTAGAGGGCTAATGCCTCCTACTAAAGGCAGCAATTAACACCAGCTGCCTGTAATTTCTCTGAGTTCAATCCTCGCCAGGCTCAAGGTCGACTCAGCCTTCCATCCTTTCTAAGGTAGGTCAATTGAGGACCCAGTTTGTTGGGGGCAATAAGCTGACTTTGTATAAATATACAAAAGTATGAAGGCTATTGCTTAACACATTGTAAGCCGCCCTGAGTCTCCGGAGAAGGGCGGCATATAAATCAAATTTAAAAAAAAACAAAAAACCAGTCAGTCCTAGAGGAGATCAACCCTGACTGCTCTTGGGAAGGCCAGATCCTGAAGAGGAAACTCAAATCCTTTGGTCACCTAATGAGAAGGAAGGATTCACTGGAGAAGAGCCTAATGCTGGGAACGATGGAGGGCAAAAGAAGAAGGGGACAGCAGAAAACGAGATGGCTGGATGGAGTCACTGAAGCAGTCAGTGTGAGCTTAAATGGACTCCAGAGGATGATAGAGGACAGGAAGGCTTGGAGGAATGTTGTCCATGGGGTCGCGATGAGTCAGACATGACTTTGCAACTAACAACAACAAGTTCCATGAGACACAGAGATGGGCAAACCATGGAAAAAGAGGAAATGTGTAGCATAGCCAGTTCTAAACATAAGAACAGTTTTTCCCCGAACGCCATCACCCTGCTAAACAAATAATTCCCTCAACACTGTCAAACTATTCACTGTCTGCATTACTATTAATCTTCTCATCGTTCCTATCACCCATCTCCTCCCACTTATGACTGTATGACTGTAATCTTGTTGCGGGTATCCTTAAGATTTATATTGACTGTTTCCCTATGACTATCACTAAGTGTTGTACCTTATGATTCTTGATGAATGTATCTTTTCTTTTATGTACACCGAGACAAATTCCTTGTGTGTCCAATCACACTTGGCCAATAAAGAATTCTATTCTAGTTTATTCTATTTTTAGAACAAGAGAAGCTTGGACCAAGGCTAATAAGTGTTGGCCTGAGCACCATTCCCTTGTTATAATGGAGACTTGCATCTCCCCAATTTAACTTGCAGATTTTAGGCCAACCTTGAGTTGAGCAGAGTTCTTGGCTGTCTTGGCAGGACCAGCATAGAAGAGGGAGCTGTCCATCAGCACCAGAGCGAGCAATCTTGGATCTAAAAGCTACCTTCAAGAAGCTGAGAGATGAGAAAGGGAACAAAAGTAATGTTAGGTTTGTACCCCAAAAAGTAAGATTAACAATTTGGGGCAAAACTCACACAACAAATTTCTCACTTAGCATCATAAATTTTGGGCTCAATTGTGGTCGTAAGTTGAGGACTTCCTGTTATTCTATGTTCCCAAGTTTGCCAAGGTTGAGAAATCCCGCTGGAAGGATCTAAACCAGGGATGTCAAAGTCAAGGCCTGGGGCCAGATCTGGTCCATGGGGTGCTTAGATCTGCCCCGGGCTGGCCTGGAAACAGCAAAGGACCATCCCACGGTGCCTCTGCCAGCAAAAATGGAGCTGGGCTCGGCTACAAGCTCCATTTTCACTGGCAGAGGGCTATCAAAACAAACTAAAAACAAAACAAAAGGAGAATTGTTTCGCTTTTTGCATTTGAGTATGGAAGAAGGGATGCAGTGGCTCAGTGGCTAAGACACTGAGCTTGTCAATCGGAAAGGTCTGCAGTTCAGTGGTTCGAATCCCTGGTGCCGCCTAACAGGTGAGCTCCCGTGACTTGTCCCAGCTTCTGTCAACCTAGCAGTTTGAAAGCACGTAAAAAACGCAAGTAGAAAAATAGGGACCACCTTTGGTGGGAAGGGAACAGCGTTCCGTGCGCCTTTGGCATAGACTCATGCTGGCCACATGACCACGGAGATGTCTTCAGATGTCTTCAGCGCTGGCTCTTCGGCTTTGAAACAGAGATGAGCACCCCTCCCTAGAGTCAAGAACGACTAGCACATATGTGTGAGAGGAATCTTTATCTTTATCTTTATGGAAGAAGGGACAGGAAAAAAGGAAGGGAAAGAGGAAAGATGAAGAAAAAAAGGGAAGATGGGAAGAGAACAAGGAAAGAAAAATAAGGAAAAAGAGTGGGATGAAGAAGAAAGGAGAAGGAAGAGGGAGGGAGGGAGGGAGGGAGGGAGGGAGGGAGGAAGGAAGGAAGGAAGGAAGGAAGGAAGGAAGGAAGGAAGGAAGGAAGGAAGGAAGGAAGGAAGGAAGGAAGGAAGGAAGGAAGGGATTATAATGTGAGGAAAGGTCTGAGGGAAGTCCTTCCTTAGCACTTGGCCATCATAGGTGCCCTGACACGAGTGACATTGAGCTGGCCACACCCATCATGGCCACACACACCTGGCCCTCCGAAGTCAAACACAACCATAATGCAGCCCTCAATGAAATTGAGTTTGACACCCCATACCTAAACAATTAGAATCCAGACTTTGTCAAGTGCCCGTCAAAAAACGGAAGATGGGGACATCTTAGCAAACCTAGGACCCTTTATCATTTACTGTAACATCTCCAGGTAAATAACAGTAAAAGGAAAAAGCACGCACAACGGTTCTGAGACCGGGACGCCACATCAAAAACTGGAACAAAAAAGGAACAAAGGGAATGGGCAGGGGAATTTTATATAAACAACTACTTTAAAAAATATTGCTTTAAAGTATTTTTCTTTGTGCCTTTCCACAAAAAAAAAAAAAAAAAAAAAGAAAGACTGAACACGTCAGGCTGGTTTTAACAAACACAGAAGAACAATCCAGTTTCTATAAATTGGATGCAGATTTATCCTTCTGGTTTCTATAATAATTCTTTTGGCCATCGCTTGTGTAAAAAAGGCAAACAATGCTTGATGCTCTCATAGATTCTAATGCCGGTGCATTAGAAAGAATGCAATACTTTTGCAATAATGGCAAATATCTGCCATTATTGCAAAAGTATTGCAATACTGTCGGGTGTAGCATGAGGGTGGAAGCTCATTCTCCGAACTTATGGGTTCGTGTCCGAATGTTTCATTATCAGACTAGTGTTGTGACCTGTCAGCCACTGGCCCCTCCAGCAGCCAAATCGGAGGAGGAGGAGGTGTGGGAGTCCAGGTCAGCATCAAGGCAACCTGAGAGCTCTGAGGGGGAAGAGGGAATGGAGCTGGCAGAAAGAGAGAGAGACAAAAGCGGAGCCTGGGCCATCCATCAGCCCTCAGATGGAGAGTCAACAGCTCCCAGGTCTGGAGGTGGCTGATGAGGAGAGGAGGAACAGCTGGGTCCGGTGCCTGATAGAAGGCAGAGGAGAGGAGAGCAGTGGAAATCTATGGGCCGGTCCTTGGGACGAAAGAGCCACTGCTGCTACCGAAGCTCCACCCTAGCTCTGGGGATAAAAGGCAGGGGGCGGAGATGAATAGATGTGATGTGGCAGACAACTACTCATCTTCTGGATGGACGGACTTGTTAGCCTGCATTGAGAGAGAAACTTTTTGCCGGGGCTGCCAGCACTCTTAATTAAATGAATCTTTTGAGTTCACTTGAGAGGGTTTGTCTTGTTTGGGGAGAACAACTAAGTAACGTCTTCAGCGGAGTTTAGGGGGTGTCAGGGCTCTCCTGTTTATAAGGGCTTCAGGTGTGGGTGTGTCAAGCTGAAGATGTTACCTAGCCTGGTAACAAAAATTCCGAAACCAACTCAGAAGCTCAGAGAATGAACCTTCACCCTCAGTGCAACATATGTTCTAATGCAGGGGTCCCCAACCCGAGCCAGGGATGAAATTAAAAAATTTCCCCTACCAGTTCTGTGGATGTGGCTTGTTGGGGGGGGGGGGGGTCATGTGACTGGGTGGGCAGGGCCAAGTCGACATCACTCACATCGAGGCACTCCTCACCGGCCCCTCCCCTACCAGCCACTCCTTGTTGCGAATGGCTGGAAAATGGGGAAGGGAATATTCCTGCCTACCATCCTTCCCTCAGTCTGTGCTGAGACTGAGGAATGGATGACAGGCAGGAAAATCCCCTTCCTCATTTTCCTGCCTTTCACGAAAACGGCTCCATTCCAGCTCTCCCCCTGTCCCCCTCCCTCCTGGGGACTACCTTAAAGGGACAGTAGCTCTGTTCTGAATGGAGGGAGAAAAGTTAGCATTCTCTCTGCTGCATTTAACATTGAATTCTGTGGAATATCGAGCGGCCGGAAGAGGTGAGTGGCGACCAGCCAGGCGTGGGTGGAATCAAGGAGGGGTAATTACTACCTGAACCGGTCAGATTTCACCCCTGCCCTGAGCCTACTACCAGACCTATTCGGAATCGGACCATGGAAGTGGCAGGCAAGTACAAATCCCCATCTGCCTGAGCAGTGGGTGAGTGCATGCAAAGGACGTGAGTGCCTGCTGCTCGTAGAAATGGAGCTGTATCCATACTTGCCCACCATTCATGCATAACCATCCTCTCCCCACCTCCCTGCCCACCGGGCCACAAACCCAGAAAGGTTGGGAGAACATAACGTGGTCTTACCTGAGCTATTGAGTGTCTCCATTGTTATGAACATCTGGCACTCTCTCTTAGCCTTTGTCAGGGTTCCAAGTAATACACCCATTGCAAACAGAACTCCGAGGCAGGTAAATTCCTCAAAGAACAGTTTTTATTTGGAGATATCATCTTGGCACAGACTGGTGAAAAACCAACTCGGAGAGTTCCTGCGTTTTTCACCTCGTTAAAAAGTTAAAGTTTCCTCCACCCCCAAACAATAATTCACGTTGTCCAGTCTGGGTGCTGGCTGGTTGCCTGGTTGATTTTCTTCACCTCTGGCCAGCCAGCTGTTGCAATGTCCCTGGCTCACAAGAGAACCATTTTGTTTTGGCTATACAACCCCTGTTATCTCTACTTTCTGCCCCTCAGCTCCAGGCTGTGTGCAGCCTGAAGCCATGTGAAGAAAAACCCCTATAGAAAAAAGCTACAGAAAAGAAAATGATCACAGGCAGATATATATATATATATTTAATTTGATTTCTATGCCGTCCTTCTCCGGAGACTCAGGGCGGCTTGCAATGCGCTAAGCAATAGTCTTCATACTTTTGTATATTTATACAAAGTCAGCTTATTGCCCCCACAAACTGGGTCCTCATCAGCTCCGGGTTGACAGCCTTTTTGATTGAAAATATTTTTAATCATAATTGGTTTTTTTAAAAAACATATTAACTCGTTTACAGCCTTGTTGTTGCATATTATCCAATGTCACTTTTTTTGTGAGATGAGCGACCATATAAATTTGATGAACCTCCAACACCAAGATCATAGCAGTAGACCCTTAAAATCCCGTTTCTCTGGATGCCTGAAATAAAACTGCTAAGTAACCACTTTATAAAAATAAAGGAACCCTGAGTTAAATTCACCTTGAGAGCAAGTCAGAGTTGTTCTTATTGCATCTTCACATATCACCACTTTCACTACTATCATCATCATGCACCTTAATCTTCTCAATACCTGTAACTGGGAGGGATCTAGGAGTCCACCACATAACCAGGGGTGAGCTTCAAAAATTTTAGCAAGGGGTTCTCTGCCGGGTTGCTGGGTGGGGTGTGGCTATGGTAGGCGTGGCCTAGTTGGACTCCTGCACCACGGTGGAGGGGGGGTGCGTTTTTGCCCTCCCTGGGCTCCAGAGGCCTTTTTTGAGCCTCTGGGAGGGCAAAAATGGCCTCCCCAGGCCCCAGAGGCCCTCTGGAGGCTGGAAACAGGCCCATTTCTGGCCTTCCTGAATTTCCAGTAGGCCCATTTTCATCCTCCCCAAGCCTCCGCACAGGCCCTGCACGTACCTGCATCCAAAATGGGCCACATGGGGACTCCTGGGAGGGGTGGAGTGGGAGGGATGGGGCCAGCCAAGAGTGAATTTGGGGGTTCTCCAAACTGCCCAGAATCTTGACCAGAGGTTCTCCTGAACCCCAGAAGCCCACCCCTGCACATAACTATGAGCTAACAGTGTGCTGCAGCTACCAAAAAACCAAACACAGTCCTAAGGTTGCATTCACAGAAAATAGTTTCAAGATCTTGAAAAGTGACAGTCCCGCTTATGCTTCTTCCTCCGTGTCTACAGCAAACTTTAAACTGCAAGAATGAAGCCACCTTCCTGGCTTTGCCATTGGCCAAAAATAAGTCATTAACTTAATAAGTAAATAAGTAGCCTTAGTAAGACCACAACTAGGATACTGCATCCAGTTTTGGTCACCAGACTATAAAAAAGAAGTTGAGACTCTAGAAAGAGTGCAGAGAAGAGCAACCAGGATGATGAGGGGACTGGAGACTAAAACCTATGATGAACGGTTGCAGGAACTGGGCCTGGCTGGTCTAGTGAAGAGAGGGACCAGGGGAGACAGGATAGCAGCCTTCCAATATTGGAGGGGCTGCCACAGAGAGGAGGGAGTCCAGCTACTTTCCAAAGCCCCTGAAGGCCAGACAAGGAATAATAGATGGAAACTGACCATGGAGAGATTCAACCTGGAAATAAGGAGGAATTTTCTGACAGTGAGAACGATCAACCGACGGAACAGAAGTTGCCTTCAGAAGTTGTGGGAGCTTCATCACTGGAGGCTTTCAAGAAGAGACTGGACTGTCATTTGTCAGAAATGGTGTAGTGTCTCATGCTTGGGTGGGGGGGTTGGACTAGATGACCTACAAGGTCCCTTCTAACTCTGTTAATCTGTATCTATCTGTACATGCTGCTATAACAGCAGATGAGCCGGGCTCTGGTTCCCTCCATATTCACATAGCGTGTTGTTATCTGCTAAGAGTGCATCTTGGTTTTACTCCAACTCTCAACCTATTCAGGGTCCTCCAAGTAGTATAAGGGAGGTCAGATCCTTCAGCCATATCCTCCTTTAATGTTATTCCTTGCTCGATGGTCTCCTTCCTCCACCTTTTAATTCAATTTTGTTCTTGTGTACCTTCAAGAATGTTTCTTCTTGTCATAAAGCTGTTTCGATGCCAAGGGCATCGACTACATCTCAATCGATGCCCTTGGGGCACCTATCCATTCAGAGGATGTTGAGGGTCATTTCTCTTGCCTAGTTCTCTTGGCATCTGCTGCTACTTCTCTCCTGTTCTTAGATGGGGCAATGCCAGCGAGAGGATATATTTTCTCAATGGGTGTACGTTTGAGACAACCTGTCTCTTCACTGATAGTGTCATCTGCCCATCTTCCCTCTCTTTGAAGCTTGCTAGCAACTGTCATAACCATGGGAGAGAGAGGGCATTTGGGTGAGGAGAAGAATGCTGAAAGTGTGAAGCAGGGGTGAAATGCTCCTGATTAGCGATGGAGACAGGTGGTTCAGAGAATCGGTAGCAAAAATCCCTGACACATATGCCCCCCATACCCAGTGGAGCCGCACAATCATCAGAGGCTTTTTTTTCACTTTTAAAAGCATTTTTTTCTACAACCTCTTTGGCTGAAAAAAATGCTTTTAAAAGTAAAAAACAAGCCTCTGATGATCGTGCGGCTCAGCTGGGATCATCAGAGGCTTTTAAAAGCATTTTTTCTACAACCTCTGAAGAGGCTCTGACGATCCCAATTGAGTTGCCTGATGGGCAGAGGCTTTTTTTCTTTTAAATGCCTCTGACGGTCAGGCAACTCAGCTGGGATCGTCAGAGCCTTTTGAAAGCATTTTTTACAGCCTCTTCTCCTAAGAAGTTGTAGAAAAAATGGTTTTAAAAGTTAAAAAAAAAATTGGCCACGCCCACCCAGTCACATTACCCCACCCACACCAAGCCACACCCACAGAACCGGTAATAACAAATTTTAGATTTCACCACTGGTGTGAAGGAATGTTGCAGGAATTTGGGGAGTATGGATCCTGACATGAAGCAAAGGCGCCAAATCTTCCTGCCTTCAAGGACGCCAGCCTTTGGAAAGGAATTTCCCGCAGCGCCGGAGGGTTCCCAAAACATCAGAACAAGGCCTGATTGGACTATTCTCCCTGGGGGTGGGGTGGGGAAGGGTTTGGGACACTGGAGATTGCTTTCAATATGTGGTTTTCACACAGTTTGCCTCCAGAGCTTGCCTGGCTCACGCTGCACTTATCATCTCTAGTAATAAGTGCAGATAATTCTCCGCTTACAACCACAACTGACCCCGAAATATATGTTTGCTAAGTGAGAAACATGTTAAGAGAGTATTGTGTCTCATTTTACAACTTTTCCTGCCACATTTTTAAGTGAGTCACTGTCGCTGTTAAATTAGTAGCATGGCTGTTAAGTGAATCTGATTTCCCCCTGGACTTCGCTTGTCAGAAGAATATAACAGAACAGAACAGAACAGAATTCAGAATTCAGAATTACATTGGAAGGGAATAGAATATGAAATGAGAATAGAATGGAATGGAATGGAATGGAATGGAATAGAATAGAATAGAATAGAATAGAATAGAATAGAATAGAATAGAATAGAATAGAATAGAATAGAATAGAATAGAATAGAATAGAATAGAATAGAATAGAAAAAATGGAATGGAATGGAACGGAACGGAACGGAACAGAACAGAACAGAATAGAATAGAAAAAATGGAATGGAATGGAATGGAATGGAATGGAATGGAATGGAATGGAATGGAATAGAATAGAATAGAATAGAATAGAATAGAATAGAATAGAATAGAATAGAATAGAATAGAATAGAATAGAAAAAAATGGAATGGAATGGAATGGAATGGAATGGAATGGAATAGAATAGAATAGAATAGAATAGAATAGAATAGAATAGAATAGAATAGAATAGAATAGAATAGAATAGAATAGAATAGAATAGAATATAATAGAATAGAATAGAAAAAATGGAATGGAATGGAATGGAATGGAATGGAATGGAATGGAATAGAATAGAATAGAATAGAATAGAATAGAATAGAATAGAATAGAATAGAATAGAATAGAATAGAATAGAATAGAATAGAATAGAATAGAAGAATAACTTTATTGTCACTTTAATGTACATTAATTGGCATTCTCTATGCAATGAAATTGTGTTGCATTCAGCTCTCCAAGGGTCACCACATCCAATACACACTGCATAAATATAATTAACTAACTACATACATACATAAAATACATACATACATACATATACAGAGTTATGCATATACCCACATATATTATACGACACAGAGAAACAACACAGTCTAGCTCAGATGTATACCTCTACATGGCGAGAAAAACGGAAAACCTTTTCATGTTGCCGAAGTTGAGAAATACTGGTTCAAACAGCCAGGGAGGTAGTTGAAAGATGGAAAGATGGATAATGGAAAGGAGGGGGGGAACCCCAAAGAATCAGCAGAAGCAACCTCCATCGCCTCCAACTGTAAAATGCACTCAGAAATTTATCCCAAAGAAACTAGAACAAAAATCTAAAGCAAGTTGAAGATAAGGGTTGGAATATTTTTTTAAAAAATGATGCCTTCTTTCAGAATTTAACAGACGGAGCTGCTTTAGCTGGAGCTGCTTCTGGCTTGAACTCTGGACAATAAGGAAGCGACCAACCTGCTCTTCCACCCCATATTACAACAGGGAAGCAAAAAATTGGGTCTATTTTGCAAGGACCCCACTTCATTCACCACGGAGGCATCAGTGAATCAATCGTCCGTGGGAAAGACAACATCGTCCTTCACAAATTCATCCCATCTATTTCACAACGGCAACTCTTGCCAAACGATTTCTCCAGCCTCTTTCCGTTCCTCTTCATTCATGGGTTGCTTGCCAGTGGCTTGACAAACGGAGTCCCCGAAGCCTCACTCGCCTCCAAATCTTTTTCCCTTTCGGCTCACCCTTGGCTGCTATCCAAGAGCTCCGATACCCACATACACACACACAAACACACACCAGGTGGCAGAGCAACCGAAACCCTGCTTTGCACAGAGACTTGGCTTTGCAGGAAGCAAGCGAGCCGACAGCTGGACATTCAAGGTTTCTCCCTAGCATTTAATATATACTTCATATTTACAGCGTAATGACTTTTCAGCCTCACTAACTTCCATTTCAAAGCAGAGAGTTCGACTGTATTGCCTTCAGCTTAAGTGCTAACTACAGCTTCGCACTGATAAATATTTTAGGACTCTGGAACTTTTAAGCTCCGCTGGAATCAAGCTGGCCAGCTGCAGCTCCGGCTGAGAGAGTGAGAAAATGGCTCAGATTATGCAATCGGTTCTTGCTCCTTTCCAAAATGCTGAGCACATTTGCAAAAGGTCGGAGTTTGGTACAGAATGAACTGGTGCGGAAAGCTCCAGGCTGGAAACCAGGTGACTGGGAGTTCTAGCCCTTCCTTAGGGATGAAAAGTGGCTGGGTGACTTAGGGCCGATCACCAGGAGACGGTGAATTCTAATCCCATTTTAGGCATGAAAATTGGGTGATTTAGGGCCAATCAACAGGAAATGGTGAATTCTAGTCCCGCCTTAGGCATGAAAGTCGGTTGGGTGACTTTGGACCAATCACCAAGACACAGTGAGTTCTAGTCCCGCTTTAGGCATGGAAGTCGGTTGGGTGACTTTGGACCAATCACCAAGAGACAGTGAGTTCTAGTCCCGCCTTAAGCATGAAAGTCGGTTGGGTGACTTTGGACCAATCACCAAGAGACAGTGAGTTCTAGTCCTGCCTTAGGCACCAAAGCCAGTTGGATGACTTTGAGCCAGTCCCCCTCTCTTAGCCCAACCCACCCTATAAGGTTGTTGTGGGGAAATAGGAAGATTAAGGAGTATTAGATATATTTGCTGCCTTGATTTACTTGTAATAAAAGGTGGGATAAAAATCTAATGAATAAATAAGTACGGTAGTTAGAAAACGGCTGGGCAGGGCTGCCCAGTAAAGCACAACTCCCAAGAGTCTTTGTCCATCTTGCCTCTTAAAGAATTATTTGCCTCTCCGGTAGCATGAGATAGGAAAAATAGCGAAAGTCCTTGCTTGTGGTTGTGAAGGCGTCACACAGGAAGCTGTGGGGACCTGTCCTGATTTGATTTGACTTGCAGATTCAAGATTCCAAGAGGCTATCATTCGATCAGAGTTTCAAGGGCAAAGGGATTCGATTCCAGCTTATTTGAGATGCAAGATTTGATTCGGGGGGGAAAGGAAAAAAAAACAAAAACAAATTGTGTCTATTGCTATCATGGGGAAGGCATCAAAACGCCTGCAATGACATTTTGGCAGAACTGGATGAAAACTGCAGAGAGGGTAGACTCTCCAGAGGGCATTAACCCTGCCAAGTTTCAGCTGGATCTCTTTGAGGGTTATATTGCAATAAACATTTGAAGCGTTCCCCCTGCACCTCTTTTAAGGCAGAAATGCCAGGCAGGCACAACAGCCTCCAAATTGCACAACGATGAGCCTCGGTTGTGCTGCATCAGTGTGGCAAGCGGCCTCTTCCAACTTAGAAAATGAGATTTTGCAGGAGGAGGTTAAAAGCCCTTCTACTTGTTCTTCTGGACAGGGGTGGGCTTCAAAAATTTTAGCAAGGGGTCCTCTTCCCAGTTGCTGGGTGGGCGTGGCCATGGTGGGTGTGGCCTAGTTGGCCTCCTGCACCATGGCGGGGGAGGTTGTTTTTTTCCCTCCCCGGACTCCAGGGGCTTTCTTTCAGCCTCCGGGAGGGCAAAAACAGCCTCCCCAAGCTCCGGAGGCTCTCTGGACGGGCCCGTTTCCGGCTTTCCCAAACTTCCGGTAGGCCCGTTTTTCACCCTTCCCAAGTCTCCATGCATATCCTGCACTTAATGCATCCAAAACGGGCTGTGTGGGGACTCCTGGGAGGGCAGGTGGGGTGGGTGGGGTCAGCCAGGAGTGGGATTTGGGGGTTCTCCGAACTGTACAGAATCTTAGCTAGAGGTTCTCCCGAACCCCTGCGAGCCCCCAGTAGGTTCCCCTGCTTCTGCAGTGTCAGAGCAATGAAGAAGGGTCTCTCCATTTATATGCCACCCCACTCCGAAGACTCACGGCGGATATTGGTAGGTGGAGATGTGCATTCAAAGGCAGCTGCAGGCCACAGAGCCAAGGCATTGATTGGGGCCACCCAAGCAGGATGAATAAATAGCAGTAGCATTTAAGACAGCTTTACAATGCTTTTACAGCCCTCTTCTAAGTGGTTTACAGTGTGTCAACCTATATTGGCCCCAACAATTTGGGTCCTCATTTTACCCACCTCTGAAGGATGGAAGGCTGAGTCAACCTTGAGCCTGGTAGGATTCGAACTGCCAAATTGCAGGCAGCTGGCAGTCAGCAGAAGTAGCCTGCAGTACTGCACTCTAACTCTGCGCCACTGTGGCTCACTACCTTAGATGGGGAGGATGATGGGGGTGGGGGGATTCATCCATTCCCAATCAGGCACATTAAACTGGGCTATTTGGACTTCAAATGTTTAACAGAACACATTCTGTTAAACTCATTCAGGAGCCTTGGTGGAGCAGCGGACTAAAGCGCTGTTAAATAGCACTTAGTTGCCAGCTGCCTGCAATAACTGCAAGTTCGAATCTCACCAGGCTCAAGGTTGACCCAGCCTTCCATCCTTCCGAGGTAGGTAAAATGAGGACCCGGATTGTGGGGGCAATAAGCTGACTTTGTATAAATAAAAAAGAACACCGCTGGGGAGGGGGGCGAAAGCCCTACTAAGCAGGTATATACAAAAGTATGAAGGCTATTGCTTAATGCATTGTAAGCTGCCCTGAGTCTCCAGAGAAGGTCGGCATATAAATCGAACCAATAAATAAATAATTAATTAAATAAATAAATTCCAAGAACTTCACTGTACATTACGGAGGTATTTTTGTGTACGAGATGGGAAGTGTATAAAATTGCATTTGCTTCCTCCATCATTGCCTTACACAAGGAATGCGTGCAAATGAATTTTTTTTTGGGGGGGGTATCTTTGAGTTCTTTACAACTTGCAGCAAACAATGAGCTCCACTCATTACAAAGAGAAATGTGGCATTCGTTGGAATTTGCATGAGAATTGGTAGACTCATAGAGGATAATTTCACTGAGCACCCTCAGATTCAGAAACGCTTTTATTATAATTGCTTTGATTCAGCCTGAAAACAGAACACAGAATAACAAAAATGGAAGGGACCATAATGGTCTTCTAGGCTAACTCCCTGTTCAAACAGGAGACCCTATACCTGTGATGGCGAATCTATGGCACGTGTGCCACAGATGGCATGCGGAGCCATATCTGCGGGCACGTGAGCTATCTAAAAAGTCTATTTCAACGTTTTGGGAGAAATTTGCAAAAAGCTACACATCCTTGGGGGGCGGATGGGAAGAATGTGATAATCCACCATGGATGGGTCCTTGATGTGCTATGGCAGAATGAAGCTGGGTTATTGTATTCAACTCCCTGAA
The DNA here is from genome assembly GCA_038048745.1 of Coluber constrictor foxii. Taxonomy (NCBI): domain Eukaryota; kingdom Metazoa; phylum Chordata; class Lepidosauria; order Squamata; family Colubridae; genus Coluber; species Coluber constrictor. The sequence goes on from CM075976.1 coordinate 1,071,722, forward strand.
TGCCTCCTGTTCAGTTGTCCATGTCCACCTCAAACTAATCTAACGTTAGTTATGAACAAGGATGTTTTAAAAACACACACAACCAAAACCTTCTGTGAACTGTGCTGAAATAAACCTGGACTTTGCTGTTGGGTGAAGGTCAATGTATGCACAATTCCACTAGCATGCCTTGCCCACTGAAATACATTCACTGGAAGCTCTTGGGCAATTCAAATGAAGCCTTCCAAGTAAAGAGAAGATGAAAGGAAAGCACTGTGTGCTGTGAGACATTCAAATCCGTCCATCTAATAATTCACAACATCGTCTAGCCATCATTGCTGTGATATAAACAAGTTAATGATACATTATCAAAGCAATGGCTAGATTATGCGGTAAATCACTAAGGCGGTGAATCTCATTATAATGGAAATGGTTGCAATGTTTAGTCAATTCAAAAACAAACTAACAAAAACATACCACGTCAAAACATGTCCTAGTGATGGGGACATAAGGATAGAGAGGGTTTGAAGTGAATTTCCCATAGGACAACTTGAAGAAGTAGTAAGAAGATTGGAAGACATAGAGAGACCTGCCCCACAGAATCGCTGTCAGGTCTGCCGTCTTTGATGTGGCACCTCGCTGGCATCAAAGGCTAAGAGGGAGGGGGACATGGGGAGGGACAAATGGGTAATCAACCTGCATGTGCACATGATGGGAAATTGGCAGGGGGGAGGAATGACAGCTTGACAAAGAGCAGGGGTGCTCGGAAGGAGTTTGTGCCAGCACCCAAGGCCGTGCACCCTGAGAAAGAATGTGGATTATCTCAAACATCTCAGCATTCTCAAAACACCTAGGTGAATCTTCATTGGCTGAAGACAGACTGGTCATGGGGAGGGGGGGGCGAAGGGCTGGGATGTGGGGAAATTTTCTGTATCTTTGGCGCATGGGAAATTTAGTTCTAGCCTGACTCTGCGGCACCCAACATCTTTTAGTAAAAGAACGCATCACTTCAACCAAATGGAGTCGAGGGTCTTTCTTTCCTAAGAGACCAGACTGAGGCGGGTCTGACAATCGCTGTGCCTGGCACGACTGAATGGATAACATTGTCATTAACATCAAACACCCTTGCATGCATGTTAATTCAGAAATACGTTATACGGTACTCAGTGTCTCTTTATCCTACATAAATACAAAATTATGATTTTAAACTTGCTTACATTGGAATTTACGTTCTTTTTTCCCCCCAGAAGGATAATTTTTTTGCCAGATACAGAGCTGGGGAGAGATTCCATATTGAAGAAAGTTTTTGAACTTGGAGAACTGGAGGTGGAGAATAGTTGGGGGGGGGTCCCCTCCTTCTCCTCCTCCTCCCTCTTCTCCCCATCCCCGCTGCTTCCCTATGGAAGGGAGCAAAGCCTTTGTCAGCTCATCCATTACAGCAACACACCTCTTCCTCGTCTTGATTTCCTTTCTCTTCCTGGGAGCGAGAGGTTGCAAAATTACCCTTATTCTTGTTCTAATGCGCGAATCACACAGGAGGAAAAAAAAAAACCCGACAAAAGGAACCCGCAGAGCTAAAAGAACCCAGAATGGTCTTTTGGAGGAATGGGGATGACAAAAAGCAAAATAAAAAAAAATGCTGCACTCCAAACGCCCGTGGATAACAGAGTGCAAGAGATGCCGGCAGGAATGGTTATCAAGAGTAGCAAAAGCGGCAATTTGATTGCCGGGGACCGAAGAGAAGCATCCAACTTGGAAAGGCCTCCTCCGGGGCTCCCGCTTAACTCGGAAAGCTTCAGCCCAGTTAGAAATGGCCCATTCAAAGGGTAATTGGACACCTGCTTCCTAAGCCTTGCTGCCCAGGGGTGAAGCTAGGAAAGAGCTTGATGAATAACAAGGAACCGAGGCCCCGGGAAACCCACTCTAAGACAGCAGGAAGAATGGAAAATAAGCAACCAGCAAGCCAGAGAAGTCAACAGCTCAAGAAGTGGAAAGCAAAGTTGGAATCAGGGTCGCTGCTCCCAAAAGTAAGCCTTCGAGGGACTCAACTGGATGAAAAGTGGGCTAGATTCCCACCAGTCTACTTTAGAGATACTTCACAGGAAGCCTGAGATTCCAGCTTAAACAAATGCAAAAATAAAGCCAAACGATCAGCATGAAGGTGCTCTTTAAAATATCCAAGTCACAATTCCTCTCCATTTCTTGCATGGAAAGATCCTAGAGACACTGAAAATAAACTGGGGAAGAAGCCCAGGGTGCAGGTGGGGGAGGGGATCTTGTAGGTCATCTAGTCCAACCCCCCCCCCCCAAGCAGGAGATCCTACACCAATTCTAACTGATGGCAGTCCAATCTCTTCTTGAAAGCTTCCAGAGATGAAGCTCCCTATGTCACTTCCACAACAACCATTCCTCTCCTTCTCCCCTCTTACCCTTCCCTCCCTCTTTCTATTCTTTTCAACTTTCTTCTTTCCTCCTCTCCTTCCCCTTCTCTCCTTCCCCTTCCTTTCCCCCGCTCCTCCCCTCTTCCTCTTTCTAACCCTTTCTCTTACTCTTATGTCCCTTCCTTTTCTTCCTCTCCTTTTCCCTCTCTCTCTCTCTCTCTCTCTCTTCCTATTTTAACTTTGAAACGAACTGTTGTAAGTCGAGGACTACTTGTACAATTGTTTCTAGTTAGTTTTGCTGACAGGAGGAAAAAAAATAGTACCAAACTGGGCCAGAAAAATCAGCCTTTAATATTCTGCCACGCAGTATCTATGCTGGAACACCTCCTGTTGTGTGTTGTGGGTTGCTCCAGAAATAGATTACTTGCCAGCTTTCCACTATCCTGATGCCTTTCTTGCAGTGGTGCAATTCAATTTTTTTTTATTACCAGTTCTGTGGGCGTGGCTTGGTGGGCGTGGCAGGAGAAGGAAGGATACTGCAAAATTAGAGGTGGGTTTAAGCAGGTTCTGGCCAGTTCTGGAGAACCGGCAGTAGAAATTTTGAGTAGTTTGGAGAACCCGGTAAATGCCACTTCTGACTGCCCCTGCCTCCATCTATTCTCTGCCTCCCGAGTTTCAGCTGATCGGGAGTAAATGGGGATTTTGCAGTAATGGAGATTCTGCCATGCCACCAAGGCGTGGCACCAAGCCATGCCACACCCACCAAGCCACACCCACAGAACTGGTAGTAAAAGAAAATTGAAACTCACCACTGTCCAAAATCCCCACTCCCTCCCCACTCCTGTCCAAAGGATATTGCAAAATTCCCATTCCCTCCCCACTCCTGTCCAAAGGATACTGCAAAATCCCCATTCCCTCCCCACTCCAGGGGAAGGATACTGCAAAATCCCCATTCCCTCCCCACTCCAGGGGAAGGATACTGCAAAATCTCCAATTCCCCCCCACCCCTGTCCAAAGGATACTGCAAAATCCCCATTCCCTCCCCACTCCTGGGGGAAGGATATTGCAAAATCTCCATTCCCACCCCACTCTGGGGCCACTACCAGTTCTCCGGAACCTGTCGGAAACCTGCTGAGTAGCACCCCTGCGCTCTTGCCTAAAAATGTAACGCCGATAGATATAAATTTAAAGATTCACATGCTGACTGCAGACATGTGAAGAGAAGTGCGTAATTAAGTGTGAATTTTCATGCATGGAAATGTTTGCCGTAATATCACCTCTGGTGTTTTCTACCTGTCACCCGGCATTCAGTCGCTGGCATATTTCAGCTCTAAGTACTAATTAATTAAGGTGATTGCTACTGTGGCGGATGATGGGCTTATAATAGACTTTATCTGCAGCTAAGAGGGAGTGGCAAGAGCTTACCGGGAGCTTAAATGCTCTCCTAATTGAGCGCCAATGGGAACCTCTGGATCCTGTGTCAACGGCCCTCTTGTCCCCTCCCTTCCCTGAGGATGGAAGCACCTGAAGCCACAGAAGTGGCTAAGCTGGGCTCTGAACATGGCAGGTCCTTCAGTTCCTCATCAGCTGTTAGTTCTTGAAAGGCGCAAACAAGCCACTGGCAGTAGTAGCAGTAGCAGTAGTAGTAGTAGAGATCTTTTGTGAAATTCCACCAAAATAAGACCACGAAGGTGGTGTAATGGGGAGGCGGAGGAAACTGCAGCTCAGCAGAATCCTGCCGAGATCCCGATCGATTGCAATCTCTGAATCAGAATAGAGCCGGAAGGGATCTTGGAGGTCTTCTATAGGACCAGCAGCTCCTATACCCGTGATGACGAACCTATGGCACGAACCCTCTTTGCGGGCACACGAGCTGTCAACCCAGCTCAGCTCCACCGTCCATGTGCCTCCCGCTGACCAGCCAATTTTCGCATCTCTGCCGCACAAGCGTGGGGGGGGAGGCATATGGAGATGCACGTGCATGGATGGGGGTCATACTCACATGCACAGGGGTGGGGGGTCACACAGGCATGCATGTGGGGAGCATGGGGGCTGCACCTTCCCACGGCCCTTTTTTGGTCCCAGGAGGCTGCAGGGAGGTGGGGGGAGTGGCCCGCACGCATTGCATTATGGGTACACTTTCAGCACATGAGAACAAAAAAAGTTAGCCCTCACTGCCCTTTTACGATTTCAGACGGGTGGCTGTCCAGTCTCTTCTTAAAAACCTCCAGTGATGGAGCAACCACAACTTCTGAAAGTAAGCAATCTCTCAATCCATATAGAACTGGAAGGGACCTTGGAGGTCATCTAGTCCAGCCTCCTGCTCAAGCAGCAGGAGACCCTATACCAGTGATGGCTAACCTTTTTGCCATCGCGTGCCAAAAGCGGTGGGGAGTGCGGGGGGTTGAGTGCACGTGTGCCCATACCCATAATTCAATGTGTCCTGACCCTATGCATGCATGCGCAACACACACACACCCCCGCGCTCCCACCACTTTTGGCCCACAATGGACCAGTAGGCCCAGTAGGCCTGTTTTTTGCCCTCCCCAGGCTTCAGAGGCTTTCTAGGAGCCTGGGTAGGGCCAAAACAGCCTTCCCCACCCTCATCCTCCCGGAGGCCAGAAACGGCCCAGCAAAAACCGCCCCATAGTCAAAAAAAAAAGTGTTTGCTTAATGACAAGAGTGTTGGGTTAATGACAGCAGTGTTAGCAACCACCATAGAAAAGGTTTTTTTAAAATTGAGCGGGCTCATGTGATGGAGGTTCAGTTATGGTCGTTAAGTCGAGGGCTACCTATCCTTCCAACGGCAATAACCTTTTCAACTCATCCACAGATCTCAGCCCCATCTCAGCCCTGGGATATTTTAGCAATAGCAATAGCCCTTAAGACTTATATACCGCTTCACTGTGCTTTGCAGCCCTCTCTAAGCAGTTTGCAGAGTCAGCCTCTTGCCCCCAACAATCTGGGTCCTCATTTCACTCACCTCGGAAGGATGGAAGGCTGAGTCAACTTTGAGCCAGCCAGGATTGAACTCCTGGTAGTGGGCGGCATTTCCGTGCAATACTGCATTCTAACCACTGTGCCACCATGGCAGAATAGAAATAGAAATAGAAATAATAGAAACAGAAATAGAAGAAATATAAATAGCCTATTGCCCCCAACAATCTGGGTACCTCATTTCACTGACTTCGGAAGGACGGAAGGCTGAGTCAACCTTGAGCATGTCAGGATTGAACTCCTGGCAGTGGGCAGAGTTTGCGTGCAATACTGCATTCGAACCATTGAGCAACATGGAAGGGAGGGAGGGAGGGAGGGAGGGAGGGAAGGAAGGAAGGAAGGAAGGAGAGAGAAAAGGAATAGCACTAGCATTTAAGACTTATATACTGCTTCATAGTGTTTCACAGCCCTCTCCAAGTACTTTACAGAGTCAGCCTATATTGCCCCCAACAATCTGGGTCCTCGTTTTACTGACCTCAGAAGGATGGAAGGCTAAGTCAACCTTGAGCCAGTCAGGATTGAACTCCTAGCAGTGGGCAGTCACTCTGAAATACTGCATTCTAACTGCTGTGCCACCACAGCTTTTATATTTTAAGTGCAAATATATAGCATTCCCTCCTCCACGATAACGCAATCTCACCTTGCGCGCACGATGCTATTGATAATAAACGGCTTGCTTAATTAAAAGATAAATACACTGATTGCAAACCCACTTAAGTTTATACAGCAGAAACTGTTATAGTTTCTGTTATAGTTTATAGTTGTCGCAGTAACCTCTCGTTGCAATGGATGCATCGGCCCTAATGGTGAGTTGGGGGAAATTTGAATAGCCTTTCTAAGCAGGAAAGAAAAACAATAAACGAAAAGGTCATTTTTTGCATAATTCCCAGGGTGTTTTGATAAGGAAGGCGATTGCACCAGTCCTACTGTTTCTGCTTTTCTCTGACAGGTACACGGTTTTCGGTGAACCGGGGGGGGGGAGGGGAGGGGGCAGGAAGGTTGGTTTCAACAGCAACACACTTGTCGAAATATTAAGATCAGGCTCTGGGAGTTGGGTTGGGTTGGGAGGAAACAGAAAAGGTCTGTACTCTGAGAGTGCTGGCGCAAGAGACAGCCTCTGCCCGCCATTCCAATGATGGAATGTTCTAATATAATATAATATAATATAATATAATATAATATAATATAATATAATATAATATAATATAATATAATATAATAATATAATATAATATAATATAATATAATATAATATAATATAATATAATATAATATAATATAATATAATATAATATAATATAACATAACATAACATAACATAACATAATATATAATATATAATATATAATATAATATAATATAATATAATATAATATAATATAATATAATATAATATAATATAATATAATATAATATAATATAATATAATATAATATAATATAATATAATATATTTTCTGAGGTTTTCGCGGGTGTTTGTATGTAGGTCTTTGGTTATTTGGGTCTTCTCCCGTGTAAAATTGGAAATATCTTGGCGACATTTTGACGAAGTCTCATTCGTCATCTTCAGGCTGGTGTCTTTGCTCCTGGAAGCACGAAGCCAAGAACACCAGCCTGAAGATAACGAATGAGACTTCGTCGAAACGTCACCAAGATACTTCCAATTTTATGCGGGAGAAGACCCGAATAACCAAAGACCTACATCTCTCTCTCTCTCTCTCTCACTCATCTTATTGCCCAGTCCAGGAGACTTCAGGCAGTTGTTCTCATAACAAACTATTTTGTGTTAAATTTATATTTACTGACAAAGTCTCCCTTTATTTCTTTGTCGGTAAATATAAATATATGTATGTATGTATTATATGTATATGTACATGGTAAAGGTAAAGGTTCCCCTTGCACATATGTGCTAGTTGTTCCCGACTCTAGGGGGCGGTGCTCATCTCCATTTCAAAGCCGAAGAGCCAGTGCTGTCCAAAGATGTCTCCGTGGTCATGTGGCCAGCATGATTCAATGCCAAAGGCGCATGGAACGCTGTTCCGTTCCCACCAAAGGTGGTCCCTATTTTTCTACTTGCCTTTTTTACCTGCTTTCGAACTGCTAGGTTGGCAGAAGCTGGGACAAGTAACAGAAGCTCACCCTGTTACGTGGCACTAGGGATTCAAACCGCTGAAGTGCCAACCTTTCGATCAACAAGCTCAGCATATTAGCTACTGAGCCACCAGGTCCCTGTTATGTAGATGTAGATGTAGATGTAGATGTAGATGTAGATGTAGATGTATATATGTGTGTCAACCCTGAAGCGGTCTTAGCTGAAGCCATTTTGTCTGCTTCACTGGAGCTGAGGGTCAGGGAGGGAGGATTTGAGATATGCGGGTTTTGGTAGCCAAATCAAAATACTTTCTCTTGGGAACCAAGGACATTCTCACACCTGGTTGGAGGAAGGCGGAGTGATGCCACCCGGTTGTAGCACTACACGATGATTGGACCCTGTGACTGATTGTTTTGAGAAAGTAGGAAAACTTTCACTTTTAATGAGGTGAAAACCGCGGGAGTTTCAGAGTCGGTTTTTACCAGATATGTGCCAATATGATATTTCCAAAAGAAGTAATCCTTCAGGAACCCGACTGCCTCAGACTCTTGCTTGCAATGGATGTATTACTTGGAACCATGGCAATATGTTCTCAACTTACAATAGTTTGCTTAGTGACTGTTTGAAGTTACAACGGACTGAAAAAGGTGACTTATGACCGTTTTTCACAGTTACAACGTTTCCAGCATCCACGAGATCATGTGATCAAAATTCAGATGCTTGGCAACTTGTTAGAATGGAATGGAATGGAATGGAATGGAATGGAGTGGGGTGGGGTGGGGTGGGGTGGAATGGAATGGAATGGAATGGAATGGAATGGAATGGAATGGAATGGAATGGAATGGAATAGAATAGAATAGAATAGAATAGAATAGAATAGAATAGAATAGAATAGAATAGAATAGAATAGAATAGAATAGAATAGAATAGAATAGAAAAATGGAAGGGAAGGGAAGGGAAGGGAAGGGAAGGGAAGGGAAGGGAAGGGAAGGGAAGGGAAGGGAAGGGAAGGGAATGGGATGGGATGCAATGGGATGGGATGGGATGGGATAGGATAGGATAGGATAGAAATTAGGATGGAATAGAATAGAATAGAATAGAATAGAATAGAATAGAATAGAATAGAATAGAATAGAATAGAATAGAATAGAATAGAATAGAATAGAATAGAATAGAATAGAACAGGAGTTGGAAGGGACCTTGGAGGTCTTCTAGTACAGCCCCCTGCTCAAGCAGGAGAACCTCTTGGACAAGTGACTGTCCAGTCCATACTTATGATAGTTGTAGCCTCCCAGGGTCATGTGATCCCCTTTGGACCTTCTGACAAGCAAAGTCCATGGGGAAAACCAGATTTACTTAATAACCATGTTACTAACTTTATAACTGCAGTGGTTCACTTAACAACCGTGGCAAGAAAAGGCATAAAAATGGGGCAAAAATCACTTAACAAATGTCTCACTGAATAATGTAAATTTTAGGATCAATTGTGGTCATAAATTGGGGACTACCTGTATTCAGGTAATACCAAAACTATCTGAGACCATTCATATTCATTTTCTGATTTGAACCTTCTCTAACCCAGGGCCCCCCATAAGAGTTGCACATCAAACAAACCATGATTTGTGTGGTTTTATCCTGCTCTTGGCTGCTCTGCCAGACATTTAAACTAGCATAGTTCTGCATGCAGGTGATGGAAATACAAGGAATGAGCTGGTCTACCTGTCCTCTTCATGCCTTCAAATATTTATACATCTACCCATGTCTGGTTAAGCAGTCGGAAAGTGCAACAGAGTGGAAGGCCCTCCGAGGATTAAGAACATTAGAGAAAATTCATGATGGATCAGGCCCCAGAATGCTACAATGGTCTTAAGTATGAATGTCTTGCAGGGATGAAATCCAGCAGGTTTTGACAGGTTCTGGAGAACCGGTAGCGGAAATTTTGAGCAGTTCGGAGAACCAGCAAATACCACCTCTGGCTGGCCCCAGGAGTGGGGAGGGAATGGAGATTTTGCAGTATCCTTCCCCTGGAGTGGGGTGAGAAGGGGAATTTTGCAGTATCCTTCCCCTGGAGTGGGGTGGGAATGGAGATTTTGCAGTATCCTTCCCCTGGAGTGGGGTGGGAATGGGGACTTTGCAACATTCTTCCCCTGGAGTGGGGTTGGAATGGAGATTTTGCAATATCCTTCCCCTGGAGTGGGGTGGGAATGGAGATTTTGCAGTATCCTTCCCCTGAAGTGGAGTGGGGATGGAGATTTTGCAGTAATCCTTCCCCTGGAGTGGGGTGGGAATGGAGATTTTGCAATATCCTTCCCCTGGAGTGGGGTGGGAATGGAGATTTTGCAGTATCCTTCCCCTGGAGTGGGGTGGGAATGGGGATTTTGCAATATCCTTCCCCTGGAGTGGGGCAGGAATGGAGATTTTGCAGTATCCTTCCCCTACCACGCCCACCAACCCACACCACACCACGCCCACCAAGCCATGCTCAAAGAACTGGTAGTAAATATTTTTGGATTTCACCACTGATCTGTTGCCAAGTATCTGAATTTTGATCAAATGAGCAAAAAAGCATTGCTGCAAAGGTCGTAAATGTGAAAAACGGTCATAAGTCACTTTTTTCTATGCCGTTGTAACTTCGACTGGTCAGTAAATGAACTACAGATAGTCAAGGACTACCTGTACTCACGTCGCACCATTTCACCCCATAAGTCCTAATTTTCAGCCTTTTGATTTCCTCCTTGCCATCTCTGCATCCATTTCATCTTATCTGTATCCTTTTTAAAAATTGTGTGGAGCACACATGTGCATGTGCTAAGTCATGCGGAGGCCTAGAGGTAGAGCTCTCGCCTCACAATCAGGAGGCTGTGAGTTCGATGCTAGGTTGAGGCAGATATTCCTCTTTCTGGGCACCATGAGAATTTATCAGCGGAATATAACTCCTCATTGGCAACAGGAAAGGCATCCGGCCAGCTCCATTCAGTTTCGCAGACTCCACCCCTCAAAGGATTATGGAGTCAGTAAAAGATGATGATGACACATGTGCTTGCGTGCGCATAGACACGCACAGAGAGACAGAGCCATCAGCCCTGGGCTCAGTACATGAGCCAGACCAAAGCATGAATTCCTTCCCTCGATTTGGAAACTGCTTTGATGCACTGTAAAAACATATTGACCGGTCATTATGCAAATGACGCAGAATGATGCAAATCACATGGTTTGTGTCATTTGTGTAATGTCATCCCTGTGGAGGACACACTCTGTGATTTAACAGACTATCAGGAATAATGGACATCTATCCTATTAAACGGTCGGTTAAATCCACTGTATATGTTGATATTTCTCGTTTTGAAGGGCTAACTTAATGAATTGCCATCAAAAGGCAACTGTCCCCTAATCTCAATAAAATATCTGGAGGTTCACTCCGTACTCTGGAAAAATGAGAAGGCAAGTATTGAAATTTAAAAAAGAAAAAAGAGAAGGGAATATTTCTGCAATCTGAATCTCAGTTGCGGCAGCAAGCATCGGCACCCTTAGGAAAGTTTCCATTGATCCAGGAATGCCTGGGCACCTTCCCCTCATCCCCTCATTTTGGACTGGGCCATCCAGTGGTGAATACTTTTGTTGAAGGGACTTGCTTTAAATGTTTTGGCCTCTCTGGGGTATGGAGAGGGGCTCTGGTGGATGACCTCACATTGAGAGCTTATGCACCAAGACAAATGCCTTGTGTGTCCAATCACACTTGGCCAATAAAGAATTCTATTCTATTCTATTCTATTCTATTCTATTCTATTCTATTCTATTCTATTCTATTCTATTCTATTCTACTCTACTCTACTCTACTCTACTCTACTCTACTCTACTCTACTCTACTCTACTCTACTCTTACTCTACTCTTCTACTCCATTCCACTCCACTCCACTCCATTTCACTCCACTCTATATTCCCTATGCTATGCTATGCTATGCTATGCTATGCTATGCTATGCTATGCTATGCTATGCTATGCTACGCTACGCTACGCTACGCTACGCTACGCTATGCTATGCTATTCCATTCCATTCCATTCTATTCAGGAGAAAAGGCCTGGAGGCTTACCAACACTGCTGGAGGGCCACCTGGTTCAGCGGTGCAATAATAGACTTTTATTGGTTGTCTGCATCTGCCTGCGCAGCCTGGGTCAGTACAACTAGCTTGATTAAGACCCAGCCTGTCAGGCCACACCTTCTAACTCGAGGCAGGCAGGGCTGACAGCTGAGCACTGCCATTAGGACAAGAGGCGCCCACTCAGCACACATCATCTGGGGTTGTCAGCTGTGATGGATGGCAAGAGCAACTAATGGGCTCTTCTCTCCACATTTGATTCCTCATTTGCAAGCAGTTCCTGCTGATGGTTCGCCACAATCCATCATGCTTTGTGTGGCCAAGGCTCCGTAATTACAAAATTTATTCTCCCACTATTGTCAGATTAGCTCATGGCTGACAGCAGGGCAAGCAGAACCATGGAAGAAAGTGCTTCTGAGCAGTTGAAGGCATCTTGGCCACTGCCACACCTCGGTCCAATTGGATGACCAAAAGTGTACCAAAATCCAGGAATGTACGAACTGTGCATTATCTTGGGTATGTCTAGCTCAATTGCTAGCCGGTTGCCGGTTTAGCCTGATCCCTGTTGACTTTTTAAAAAAAATTTAGAGTTCGTAGAGTTGTTGTATTTTAATATTTACTTGTTTTTAATTCTCAGCCAAAGTTATATGTGTTTTATAATTTTTTAACTTTTATGTACTGATTTTTATTCGGCTGTTCACCGCCCTGAGTCCATAAGGAGAAGGGCGGTATATAAATCTAATTAATAAATAATAAATAAATAAATAAATAAATTCTGTTGACAACAATTGGCAAGAGACAAAGCGTTTTCTCACCCTTCCATTTATCAATCCCCCAGAATTTAGATTGGCCCCTCCCCTTCTGGCCTTGAGGGGGGAGGGTCCAGTAGAAGAGGTGAGTCTCTCCAATGGTTGTAATGAATCTGATACCCTACTTGTAATATGTGATGTAGTAAGGAGAGGGATTCCTAAGAGGGAGAGGTACATTCCAGAAAAGTAAGAGATAACTCAGTTCAGAGAGTTTGTGTGAGAGAAAGAGGGTGACGACAGTCCCTCCCTAATAGTTCCCAGCGTATAGACTTCATGTAGATAGTTGTTTGCTTCAGTCGGGCAAGATTCTGTCTACAGGCATGGAAATAAAGATATTGTTCTGACCTAGGCTTCCTGATACAGTAAAAGCACACAATTAGTCCCAAAAGCCCTTTTTTTATTTCAACGGCTGTGAATTCTGCTCATTCAGAGCCTGTTCATTCTCATTCTGTTCATTCACAGATGAGTCCCAAATAGTTGTAAAGAGTCTGACAGAAGTCTGCCAAAGTTCTTCTGGTAAGGCTGATAAACACCCACCTTTATCTCCCTTGACATGCTGCCAAGATCTAATTGGCAATCAATTTTGCAAGGCCCCACGGAACACAGAGTCAAAACGGAGCTTCAGAATTTAAACCAACCAGAACGAACAAAGTTGCTTCCTGCAAAGGCTCACGTGCCTTTGCTCCTCCTTTATGTCTTATGGGAGGGGCCAATCATCTCCAAGCCCTACTCCTGAGTCGACCCTTTCGTTTTAACTGTTCTTGCCTTCTGGCAGCTCTGCGCATGCGCGCACTAGGAACAGGCTCCCCCTCTTCCTCTGCCTCACTGAAGGCTCCGGAGTCCGCACGTAACTCCCAGATGGCCCTGGCCCCCTCTCTGCCTCTGCTGCAGAACTCTCGTCCGAGTCTTCCCCAGACTCCAGGATTGGCCCATGCTTCTCTGCTGCCAGCTCCGCAGGCCACCAGCAAACCACAACAGGTAGAGAAGAGATCAAGTCCTCTCATGATCTGTGCTACAATTTATGGGTTATGTGAACAGTCAGAGAGGTTGCTGAAGAGTGGAAAGATGTGTAACTGAGTGTGAGAAACGGACAAATAGCCAGTTGGACTTCCAGAGTCCATAGGTCCCAGAAGGATAGCAGCCCCCCCCCCAAAAGCTACATGAACCAAAGTTTTAGAGAGAAAGATTTCAAAGTGCATCAGCGTTATTTGTAATCCTGCTGAGCTGTTGCTCTGAAATGTGATTTTGCAAAGGACGTAGTTTTTAAATATACTTGGAATCAGAACGTTGAAACTGTGAGAAATAGGGAACTGAAAGCAGCCGATGGATAGAAGTTTGAGATGTACATGGCAGTGGTGGAATTCAAATTCTTTACTACTGGTTCTGTGGGTGTGGCAGGGGAAGGATACTGCAAAATCTCCATTCCTACCCCACTCCTGGGGGGAAGGATCTTGCAAAATCTCCATTCCCACCCCACTCTGGGGCCAGCCAGAGGTGGTATTTGCCGGTCCTCCGAACTATTCAAAATTTCCGCTATTGGTTCTCCAGAACCTGTCAGAACCTGCTGGATTTCACCCCTGGTACATTTGTATATGTGTAGACTGTCTGTCAGTAAGAAAGAACAAGGAAGTCAGTTGTGAAATGCGTGCAGAAAAGTATAAAAAGAATGTCCTGGGATGAGTTCAGGGCTGCTGGCCGTAGCTACTCCTTGCTGGACTCAGCTATGTTAGTGGACCTCATTGCAATGGGTTGTTGATATAAGTTGTGTTATGATAGCTGTTCAGGTTCCAAATTGCTCATGAAATAAACCTCTGAATCTTAAAGTAAGAATTGTTTATTGTATTGCCGTCTCCTGTTCTTTTATTGGGATATTTTTATGACATGAGAGCCCAGAGTCTTCCATTTGCAAAGCAGATGTTTGTGTTTCAAACTCCACGCGAGTTATCTAGAAGAATTTGAGACACTGATATCGATTGTACCCTGTTTTGTTTCTCCATGACATCAGAATCAGATTGGAAAGGAAATCAAATGAAAAGTTTCCCAAACCAGAGGCACGGAATTCCAAGATTTCCCACAGTTACTGCTAAAGAGGCTGAAGTGTCATGGCTGCCTCCTGCTCAAGTTTCATGAGCTGACAGCCTGACATTAGCAACGGTGAGGCAGGAGGAGGGAAGGATAGGAATGCAAGCAACAAAGGGAAAATGGAAGCCCAGCTGAGCCTTGTGAGAAGCTTCAGCCAGCCAAGGTCAACTATCAGTATGCAGAACTGGGAACCAACAACCTGTTTCCTAAACAATATACAAGCACCTAATTGAACATTTGCAGATAACCAGGGCATAGTCAGTGGGGGGAAGAGGAAAATTTATTTCGTATTGTTCGTGCGGGAAACCTTCAGATTCAGCTTTGCTACTTCTGTAACCCTTTAAGCTTCAGCAAAGTATACTTCTTGGCAAAACAAACGGTCGGGAATCTTTCTTTGCTACCGGTAGATGACTGAGGGGGATGGTTGACATGGAGTTTGGTCCATGCATCTGGAGCAGGGGTGCTATTCAGCAGGCTCTGACAGGTTCTGGAGAACCAGCAGAGGAAATTTTGAGTAGTTCAGACAACCAGCAAATACAACCTCTGGCTGACCCCCGAGTGGGGTGGGAATGGAGATTTGGCAGTATCCTTCCCCCAGGAGTGGGGAGGGAATAGGGATATTGCAGTATCCTTCCCCTTGAGTGGGGTGGGAATGGAGATTTTGCAATATCCTTCCCCCAGGAGTTGGGAGGGAATGGGGATTTTACAGTATCCTTCCCCTGGAGTGGGGTGGGAATGGAGATTTTGCAATATCCTTCCCCTGGAGTGGGGTGGGAATGGAGATTTTGCAGTATCCTTCCCCTGGAGTGGGGTGGGAATGGAGATTTTGCAGTATCCTTCCCCTGGAGTGGGGTGGGAATGGAGATTTTGCAATATCCTTCCCCTGGAGTGGGTGGGAATGGAGATTTTGCAGTATCCTTCCCCTGCCACGCCCACCAAGCTGTACCACGCCCACCAAACCAAGCCCACAGAATCTGTAGTAAAAAAATTTGAATTCCACCATTGATCTGGAGGTGTCCACTTGTGAATGATGTGCTAAAGTGAAGCCACCAAATGGAAGAATTATCTAGAGAAGACAATTCTTCGGTGATGGAGGAATGGTTGGTTTTATAGTACCAGGAAGATTGGCTACCTGAATGAATGAATTCTGGAAGTGCTGACATTTCCACTTATAAGCCTCAGGCATTTAGCATGTTTACAAACTAATTTTATGACAGTCCTGCAGGAAACTGTTTTATGATCACTGCTGCAAAGCTATCACCAGGTTTTGGGTTTTTTTTTTTACTATAAACGTAATTTTTATTCCCAATGTTACTCTGCTACGGGAATGTTGTAACTGGAAGAGTAGCCCCAATGTGTCACAGAATTCAGTCTTTCTGTGCTCAGCCATAAATCCGTTCTACTATTTATTTCATTCATTTGTAAGGGTTTTTTTTAGGCTGCTCCATTCCAAACTGAAATTCTGCAGTAATGATGTTCTCCTCTCTACATTCGTCATCAATTTGACTGGTTGTTAGGCGCATAGAGAATACATGTTAGTGACAGAAGTTCTCCAGCATCTTCTCTGACCAGTTCTTACTCCACTTGATGAAACCCCATTTGCTTCAGAAATTCCTTCCACGGGGCACAACAACCCTCCAACAACCCTCCTCTGCTTCCTGCTTCTATGGCACCCATTTTGGGGATGGTTCCACCAGCTGCCACCATCTCCACGAAGGAACTGTCACCAGCTTGGATGCTTGAAGGATGGTGAGCATTCTCTCCCTCAGTGGCAGGGGGATTATTATTTTGGCCAGGTGATTTGAGGTAGGGAGCCTCATCAACCCTTGATGTACAGAATTAGGGTAAAATTTTCCTGAGCACCATGTTGTGCTTCTTACTTAAGGTAAAGGTTCTCTTTCTCCCCCTCTCTCTCCCCCCCTCTCTTTCTATATATATATGTAAGTCTTTAGTTATTCAGGTTTTCTCCCACGTAAAATTGGAAGTGTCTTGGTGACGTTTCGACGAAGTCTCATTCGTCATCTTCAGGCTGGTGTTTTCGGCTTCGTGCTTCTAGGAGCAATGTGTGGTCGCAGTTGTTTCTTCCTTTTAACTGCCAAGCTCCCACCCAATCAGTTCACACCCCCACTAGCAGTTAAAAGGAAGAAACAGCTGCGATCACACATTGCTCCTAGAAACACGAAGCCGAAAACACCAGCCTGAAGATGACGAATGAGACTTCGTCGAAACGTCGCCAAGACACTTCCAATTTTACGCGGGAGAAAACCCGAATAACCAAAGACCTACATATAAACACCCGCAAAAACCTCAGAATATATATATATCTCTCTCTTCAGGAAATTCTGCTTTGAGAGCTTTTTCAGTAACGGTGCACCTGTCACCATGAAGGAGGTGTCCTTGCCCTGAGTAAAAGTTGGAGAATTGCATCTTTCCCAGGAATTCACACCCCTCCCCCCTAGTTTTTTTGCCCATAAATCTGGTGTTTCCCCTCCAAATTTCTGAGCGAAGGAACTGGAGAGTCAATTTGGAGCAGCATTTAAATCCAATTTCCCCAATCTGATATGTATCTGAAATATGCTGAGCAAAAGTCTCCCTCAGCTGCCCAAGGGATCATCCTTCCATAAACTGAAGGGGTGATTAGTCCAGAAGTTCTATACAAATGCGGTGACGACAGCCTGGTGGCCATGGAGCTCTAATGTGGCATTTTATGCCTGGGGAAATTTATTTAAATGTTATCTCAACACCAAGATAATCCGTTTTCTCGTTCAATTGTTTTTTACTGTAATTGCAATTTTGCTGCGGAGTAAAAAAAAAAAATCCTTCAACCCCCCCCCCCCTTTTTATTTACTTGAGAATTGTTTCTATTATTTTGTTCAAACAAATAAATGCCTGGGGGAACAATCAAGTCACACCTCTATGTGTATTTCCCAGAATACCTTTAAACCTTTACAAATGCTCCTGGCATTTCTCAGACCGTAAAAGTCTCCAGCAGTTATAACTAGACTCCTGGAAGAACTCCCTATTATGAGACCCTACCTGACCTTGCCTGGCTGTTAGATAAACAGCCTTTGTTGTTTTCACTTTCATTAAAGGCTATTTTTTTTCTCTCCCCCCCCCCCCAATACAGATTTATTTTGGTCTGGCACTAGCCTGCGCTGGCAAAGCCCTGGATTAAAAGAGGGTCAAAAAGGGAATATACACTCCATCCTTTATTTTTCTTCCCTGCCTAATTGGTTTCTGGCGAAAGAAAAACAGTAACATCTTGCACTTGGCTGGAAGCCGGACAATGAAATAGCAACATTTTATGCAAAAGGATCTGAAATCACTGCGGAGAAAACCGAGCTTGAACTCCCATGTAGATCTAGCAAGGAAGAGTTCACCACGTTGCTGAATTGGGTCCCTGATTGGGGTGAAGGTTATTATCGCGTCCCTTTTGTCCTGGCATGGATTCAGTAAAGCAATCAGGGGCTTCCAGCTGACCAAGTGCTACAAGGCTGTCGCTGCCTGGAACCCCTGAAAACTATAAAAAGTCTCTGGGTTTTATAGTTTGGGCTGGAAATACGCCTCCTTCCTTGGAAATAAGGGCAGGGGAGGGAATAAATAGAGAACTTCTTCAGTGGTGAAATCCAATTTTGTTTACTACTGGTTCTGTGGGAATGTGGCTTGGAGGGCGTGAGGTGGGGTGGAGTAGTGGGCATGGTGTGGCTTGGTGGGCATGGCAGGGGAAAGATACTGCAAAATCTCCATTCCTATCCCACTCCAGGGGAAGGATACTGCAAAATCCCCATTCCCACCCCACTCCTGGGGGAAGGATACTGCAAAATCCCCATTCCCACCCCACTCCAGGGGAAGGATACTGCAAAATCTCCATTCCCACTCCACTCCAGGGGAAGGATATTGTAAAATCCCCATTCCCGCCTCATTCCTGGGGGAAGGATATTGCAAAATCCCCATTCCCACCCCACTCCTGGGGGGAAGGATACTGCAAAATCCCCATTCCCACCCACTCCAGGGGAAGGATACTGCAAAATCCCCATTCCCACCCCACTCCAGGGGAAGGATATTGTAAAATCCCCATTCCCGCCTCATTCCTGGGGGAAGGATATTGCAAAATCCCCATTCCAACCCCACTCCAAGGGAAGGATACTGCAAAATCTCCATTCCCACCCCACTCCAGGGCCAGCCAGAGGTGGTATTTGCCAGTTCTCTGAATTGCTCAAAATTTCCGCTACCAGTTCTCCAGAACCTGTCAGAACCTGCTGGATTTCACCCCTGAACTTCTTGGAGCTCTAGAAGAAAATTGGACAGCCGTTTGCCGAAATAGCATAGGGGTCCTCCTACCTGAGCAGGAGGTTAGACTACAAGACCTCCAGGGTCCCTTTCCAACTCCATTATACTTTTAGAGGGGGTACAAGCAGAATCCACCACAGATTGCTTTCTGGGAATGAGGTCTTTCAAATTACCGAGATTGTTTCTTGAAAGCCTCCATGGGGGTGCTTCAAAAACTAATCCCTAAAGGTTGTTTAATCTTGCTGTAGACATTCTATTTATTTATTTATTTTCCCAATGTTTTATTTGTTTGATTTATATAACATTCAATTTTCATCAAACAGTGTGCCATCCGGGTACAATTATGTTTAAGCAGTCATAATACAAAACCGTTGTGGTATTCCTCACCATGATATTAATAATATAATAACATAATAATACAATAACAGTAATACTTAACATCTTCTTTAACAACACTCCACTTAAACATTTCCTCTTTTTATATCTCCTCCTTTCTATTTCTATTGTCTAGCCATTGACAGAGTATGTCCCATGTCAAATAATATTCAGTTGCTTCTTTATCCTTAATAGCAAGTGTTAATCTATCCATTTCTGTGCATTGTAATATTTTCTTAATTACATTCCCCTCTGCCGGAATCTCATCATTTTTCCATTGTTGCACAAATACAATTCTAGTTGCGGTTAGTATATGCAAACTCAAATATGTAGGCACACTATTTATTAAAAAGAGCAAAACAATGTGAATTTTTCTTTGATTTTGATGTACATACTTTTGAGTCCATTTAGAGAATTTAGTACAAGCGTGCCTCTTTCAAACATAATTCCTATTGTCCTGAGTGAGAACAGGTAGCCCTAGTCCAGGGCTCAGCAACCTGTGGCTCTGGAGCCGCATGTGGCTCTTTCACCCCTCTGCTGCAGCTCCCTGTTGCTCAAAATATGTGTTACAACCACCAATATGCAACACCACCGGCACATGATTCATTGAGCTTTTCATGGTAGGCCAACCATGGATAAATCCAAGAAAAGAAAAGTTTCAGAAGAAAACAGAATATTTAATTCAACTAGATATGCTAGTTTTGTAGCCGTTCAAGAAATAGTCAGGCACGGGAAGGGTTTTGTGGCTCCCGGTGTTTTCTTTTCTGTGGGAAACAGGTCCAAATAGCTCTTTGAGTGTTTAAGGTTGCAGACCCCCAGCCTAGAGCAGATGTGTCAAACTCAAAGCTGGGTAGGCGTGGCTAGGGGGGAGGTCATGTGACTGGTGAAAGTAAATGATGTCGAGTTGGCCACACCCACTCAGATTTTGTGGCTCCTGCTGTTTTCTTTTCTGTGGGAAATGGGTCCAAATGGCTCTTTGAGTGCTTAAGGTTACAGACACCTGTCCTAGTCTTACGACCACAGTTGAGCCCAACATTTCTATTGTGAAGTAAGACTTTTGTCAAGGGAGTTTTGCTCCATGTTATGACCTTTCTTGCCACCGTTGGTAAGTGAATCACTGCAGCTGATTAGTTAGCAAACCAGTTGTTAAATGAATCCAGCTTCCCTTGCCTTTGCTTATCCCGGGACACTTGCAACCGTCATAAATACGAACCAGTTGCCAATCGTTTGGATTTTGATCATGTGACCATGGGGATGCGGCATCGTAGCTGCAACAAACAATCATAAATTGCATTTTTTCAGTACCGTCGTAACTTTGAGTGCTCACTAAATGAAACTGTTGTAAATCGAGAATCTGTACTCTACTACTTTCATCTTTACCAATTTTAAAGCGCTCCATGGCTTAGGACCTGGATATTTATGTGACCGCCTTCTGCCACCGATAACCTCTCACCGGCCAGTCTGCTCCCACAGAGAGGGACTCCTCAGGGTGCCGTTGGTCAAATTATGTTGACTAGTGGCCCCCAGGGGGAGAGCCTTCTCTGTGGGGGCTCCCGCCCTATGGAATGAATTGCCCCCGGAGATACGTATGATCCTCGACCTATGTACCTTTCACCGTGCCCTTAAGACTTTGCAATTTCAACAGGCTGGGCTGACATAATAATGAATTTTAAATGGGCATTTTAATCTTGGAGTTTTTAAAAATTGGGCCAAACTATTGAATATGTTTTAAATTGTTTTTAACTTATGTGGTATATGTTGTTTTTACTTTAGCTGTGCACCGCCCCTCGGGAGACAGGCGGTATAAAAATTTAAATAATAAATAAATAAATAAATATATAAAATCCTTTTCCTACCCTGTTTCCCCAAAAATAAGACCTCCCCTGATAATAAGCCCAATTGGGCTTTTGAGCACATGCGCTAAAATAAGCTTCTCCCCAAAAATATTCAAACGGAGAGCTGGAAATCAGGTAAGACAGCAAGAGGAGCCCCATCTTGCTCCATGCACCCCAAAATAATAAGCTAAGTGCTTATTTCGGGGTTCAAAAAAATAAGACAGGGTCTTATTTTGGGGGAAACACGGTAATGTGTGTGTGTGTGTGTGTGTGTGTGTGAGAGAGAGAGAGAGAGAGAGAGAGAGAGAGAGAGAGAGAGAGAGAGAGAGAGAGATTTGGAAGACCCACAAGCAGGCTCCCTCCCTCCCTCTCTCCCTAGAATTAAGAGTGTATGACTGTTTCAATGAAGCCAAGCAGAGGCCTCAGTAGCATCCAATGCAAACAACTTCAATGTGATAAATAGAAGCCAGTCAGGGAAAGAAAAAGCCCAAATGTTTATATGGAACTCAAATAGACTCGTCAAGCAGTAACTAAACGCTGGCAAAAGGCCTGCCCACCTAACAGAAGCGCAGGGAGTTTGGAGACAGAAAGTGACAGGAACATGGCAGGCAAACAGGCAAAAGCATTTCCCCAAAAGGGCTGACAGGGGCCGGTGGCCAGCGAGTGTAAAGACGAGGGCAGAGGAGCATGGACTTGGTTCTGGAATGGAAGCAGGAAAAGCAGCTTTCTGAGCAAAAGCACTCCGTTTGGCTTGGGAACCCAAGGAATTCCTGTTTAATGGCCTGTGGCATGTGCCAAAGATATGGGGAGGGTCCCAAAAGGCTGTAGGCTGACTAGGGTCCCACACTCAGTTGAACCTTAAGGCTGGGTTAACACAGTGGTGAACTCTGAACTGGTTTACTACCGATTCGCTGGCTGCGCATGAGCGCCAAACACATACTGCGTGCACGAAAGTCCAAAACTTTTCCCCTGCACTCATATGTCCATCACATGATGGACCCACCGTCCCAACTGGAGATGCCTCCCAGTCACATCTCTCCAGGTGCAGGCTGAACGTCTTCAACTCTCAGAGAAAAGAATGTTGTTATGGCTAAACACCACGCATTCGCCCCTCCCAGTTTCCCACAGCACTAAGTGTAGCAGCCCTGAAGATCCAAAGGAAAAGATGGCTCTCCAGGGCTGACACACAGAAAGCCCTTATAAGCAGAAAAACACCGACACTGACATCCCCTATATTCTGTGGAAGGTGTTACCTAGCTTGGTAACAAAATGTTCAGGAACTAACCCACAAGTTCAGAGAACAAACCTCCACCCTAACACTGTTTCTCGAACCTAAATTAAAACAACTGCTGTATCTGCATAATACAGAATGCCCAAATATCTGAAATATGGCTTAACATGAAGCCTAGTTTCCACCACTGGCTAAGATTGTTGTCTAGATTCCTAACTCTAGAAAGAGGACAGAGAAGAGCAACCAGGATGATTAAGAGACTGGAGGCTCAAACATACAATGAACGGTTGCAGGAATTGGGCTGGCTAGTCCAGGGAAGAGAAGGACCAGGGGAGACATGATAACTGTCTTCCAATATTTGAGGGGTTGCCACAGAGGGGAGGGGAGTCAAGCTATTCTCCAAAGCACTCTGAAGACCAGACAAGGAATAATGGTTGGAAACTGAACAAGGAGAAATTCAACCTAGAAATAAGGAGGAATTTTCTGACAGTGAGAACAATCAACCGATGGAACAGAAGTTGCCTTCAGAAGTTGTGGGAGCTTCATCACTGGAGGCTTTCAGGAAGAAACTGGACAGCCATCTGTTGGAAATGGTGTAGGGTCTCCTGCTTGGGTAGGGGGTTGGACTAGATGACCTACAAGGTCCCTTCCAACTATATTAATCTGAATCTATCTAAGATTATCAAAGGCCTGGAGACTAAAACATATGAAGAACGGTTGCAGGAACTGGGCATGGCTAGTCTAGTGCAGAGAAGGACCAGGGGAGACATGAGAGCAGTCTTCCAATATTTGTTATAAGAGGAGGGGGTCAAGCTATCTTCCAAAGCACCCGAAGGCCAGACAAGGAATAATGGATGGAAACTGAACAAGGAGAGATTCAACCTGGAAATTTTGCAGTGGCAAAATTCTGTGTTGCTGCAATGTTCACAAGAAAAAAATTGGTTACAGAATTATAGATGTCAACTGGTGCCAATTTTTTGGAGATATCTATAACAATTTTTGGAAAAATACATTTACTCACATACTTATCGGTTCTCCACTCATGTAAATTAGAGAGTGATCCTAACAGTTTGAGATCATGTATTTTCATAACAGGGATGTTATCATTCACGATTAATGTCAGTATTATTTTTAATTTATTGTATGTCTATTACTGGTCGATGACCGTAATAAAGTTTATATATTCAATCTGGAAATAAGGAGGAACTTTCTGACAGTGAGAACAATCAACTGATGGAACAGAAGTTGCCTTTGGAAATTGTGGGAGCTTCATCACTGGAGGCTTTCAAGAAGAGATTGGACGGCCATCTGTTGGAAATGGTGTAGGGTCTCCTGCTTGGGTAGGGGGTTGGACTAGATGACCTACAAGGCCCCTTCCAACTCTGTTATTCTGCCCCTTTCTATTCCTCTGGCATGTGGTTAGTCAATACTTGATACTACAGAACAACAGAGAACACAGAATGCTGAATCCATCCCTGAAGACATCCATGTTCTCATCCTCATTTGAGCTTCACTTAGTGCAATGCAGGAACCCAGCCATGCCATGTTTTATGTTGCCTTTGATCACTCACAACTCTTGCAGAAGCACAGATAGCAACATTCCCAATCGGGAATGTTGTCAAACAAGCATGCTAAGAACCCCGGCAATCTGCTGTGACACAAATGTACAAGGCTTTTGGTGTCAAAGGAAGTTCTTCCGCTTGCCAAACTCTGCCACTGCCTTGGCCCACCAACCTTCCCATTTCAAACCAATTTCCCCAAACCTGGCTTTGAAAAATCCACCACGTTGATGAAGGAAATGCACTTTGCCTCAGACTAATCCATCATCCTTACTTGCCATTTAGGGCTAAATGCACAAATGGGCTCCCAGGAAAAACAGAGCACTAATGTGTGGAAGTTCGGCCACCGTATGGCTTTTGTTTGCTTCCAGGAAAAAAAAAAATTATCTGCCTTGCGAAAGAAAAAAATATACTGCTCAAAAAAATAAAGGGAACACAAGCAGAAGACATCCGAGATCTGAATGAATGAAATAGCCTTATTAAATACTTTGTTCTTTACATACAGTAGTTTATACAATGCTCAAACACCTAAAGGGAACACAAAACGACTGTATGTAACGAACAAAGTACTTAATAAGGCTATTTCATTCATTCAGATCTCGGATGTCTTCTGCTTGTGTCCCCTTTATTTTTTTTGAACAGTGTATATAATGTGTCGTAACCTGGTGCCTTGCTACCTCTGAAGTTAGAAAGGCCAGCGAGGAATAAAAAAACCCTGAAGTTAAAGCAAGCAGGTACCACCATCCAAAGTCCTCAGTCCTTATAATCATCCAGGTCATATGTCCAAGGGGACCTGTTCTGAGCCAGCTCCCCGAACACGACAAACCCTCTGTATTTAAATCCATGATTCCTTTATTAGAAGCACCAACAGCCCTGGCAAAAAGTTTCTCTCTCACCACAGGCTAACAAGTCTGTCTGGCAAGGAGATGAATAGTTGTTTGCCACAACTGTTCATCTCTGCCCCCTGCCTTTTATCCCCAGAGTTAGGGTGGGGCTTCACTAGGAGCGGTGGCTCTTCCTTCCCAAGGACCGGCCCATAGATTTCCACTGCTCTCCTCTCCTCTGCCTTCTGCACATCCGCACGTCAGGCACTGGACCCAGATGTTCCTCCTCTTCCTCATCAGCCACCTCCAGACCTGGGGGCTGTTGACTCTCCCTCTGAGGGATGATGATGGCCCAGGCTTCACCACTTCTCTCTCTCTCTCTCTCTCTCTCTCTCTCTCTCTCTCTCTCTCTCTCTCTCTGCCAGCTCCATTCCCCCTTCCCCTTCGGAGATCTCAGGTTGCCTTGATGCTGACCCTGACACCCATGCCTCTTCCTCCTCTGATTCAGCTGCTGGAGGGGCCGGTGACCAACAGGCCACAACAAGGCCTCTCCTTCAATACAATTGGAGGAATCTGCCCCAAATGTTGGTCATTTTCTCCCCACCACCACCCAAACCGTACAATTTTCAAAGAAAGCTGCAGCAAAACTTTCAATTCAGAATTACTTTGACCAGCCTCTTGCACTTTCCACAGGATAGGATTTCAGCTCCCAAGGTTTTTAGCCATCTGACTAGACAAGAGGGCACTGAGGACCAATTTATCTGGATGGGCAGGCAGTAGAAGTGTGATTTCTAATTTCAGAGTAGCAACAACGCTTCCCAACATTTTGGATCTCCACAGGCTGGAATGGAACAATTCACCACAGCCAACTTGCCATGCCTTGGGACAACTTGCTGCAGGACAATTTAACAATTTAATTAACTAAAATAAATGAAAAAATATTGTAATGCTTGTCATTCACATATCATTCTGTCCCTCCTTTCTTTAGTGATTCTATTCCACCATTTCTTTGATATTAGTGTAACTCTTGTCCTTCAGTGAGGTGTCCCACAATGAATTGGCCATGGAGAGATGGCCAAAGTGAGATGGCTATGGCAAGTTGGCTGTGGCGAACTGGCCACAGCGAATTGTCATAGAGACACACACATCCCAGGCCACTACTGCTAGACACAAGCTAGATTGGGACAGAAGCTAAAGTCCAAAATCTTAGAAGGTTGCCAGATATCTTGCTTCTGCTGCCAGATATCTTGCTTCTGCTGCCATTGCTAGTGCCACAACTTAGCCAAGAATGCCATGCAAATCCCTGGAGGGGGTTCAACCAACGTTTGAGCAATGTCTCAGGAATGAGCCACAGCAGACCAATACTAACAGCAGAGCAAAGTGCCACAAAACAGCGCCGAAGTGGCATCTACCTACGGCTGTCAGAGTTCCAGAACAACCCAACTCCAATTAAAAACTCCAAAACGTGCATTATCTCAAAATCTTCATTTATTGGAATAGGTATACTGGCACATCTGGGAAAACCTGAATCTGAGAGTTCTGGGTTTTTCCTCACTAAATCAAAAATCTTAATCCAGTCCCTGCAGCCATCAGTCCATCACATGGCCCAATCACCCTCCATCCCAACTTGAGGCCCCACAGCAACCACTCCTCCTCCAAATGCAGGAGCACCATGACCTTGACCGAAAAAAAGAATGCTATTATGTCTAACTAAAATTGCTTTACCAAATCCCCCCTCCCACTTTCCCAGGTGCAAGAAGGTGGCAGCGTGGAAGCTTCCAGTGTTAATGTGGCTTCCAAAGCTGAGAATGGCTAAGGTGGGTTGACTGTGATAGACTCAAGAAACGACCATTTCTGGGATATCAGCAAAGTAGCCCATGTGCTTCAGTTGTGGATGAACCAGAACCTTTTGTCACCTATGGAATCATATAATATTGCATGTACAACCAACCTAAACCACGGCATGTGCAACAATATTTGACTGATTTTCCATAAATGCTTCTAATTTGCACCATATTGTGGTCATCTTTGGAGACAAATATGTGGCACTGCTGATGTGAAAGTATGAATCCAGCAGAAACAAAGGCAGCAGGCAAATGGTGCCAGTTCCCTCCCAGTTTGCTGTGAGTTATTCTCTTGGGGCTGTATATCCATGTTTCTTTTGAGCTCTGAAATAAACATTAGGGCTTATTTTGGGGGATGCCTTATTTTTTGCCATGTATGGGAATCCCACTTCTTCTTCTTTCTTGCAGCAAGGCAGTAGACCACGCGGCACACTAGCGCCGCCGTCGTGAAGTGGGGAAATGGAGCGGCCCCACATGCCCTGCAATGTGTTATGTCAAGGCCCCCACAGACAGGCCACCCACATCCCAACACCTGCTTTGCCTCGTAGCGGCAGCTCCAGCAGTCCCGTCCAACAGGACACCATGTGGCCACCTGCCCATTTCTTGGGCAGACGGCTGCACAGGTGTTTAAGTAGAGTTTATTGGGGGGCGGGGTAGGGCTTATATTAAAAAGGTAAAGGTTCCCCTTGCACATATGTTCTAGTCGTTCCCAATTCTAGGGGGCGGTGCACTGTTTCAAAGCCGAAGAGCCAGCACTGTCCGGAGACGTCTCCGTGGTCATGTGGCCGGCATGACTCAATGCCAAAGGTGCACGGAACGCTGTTCCCTTCCCACCAAAGGGGGTCCCTATTTTTCTACTTGCATTTTTTTTTACGTGCTTTCGAACTGCTCGGTTGGCAGAAGCTGGGACAAGTCACGGGAGCTCAACCCGTTACGCGGCACTCGGGATTCGAACCGTTGAACTGCCAATCTTTTGATCGACAAGCTCAGTGTCTTAGCCACTGAGTCACCGTGTCCCTAGGGCTTATATTAGGCACATGCAGAAAAGCATGCTAGGGCTTATTTTGAATATAGGTCTTATTTTCAGGGGAACAGGATATATACAAATGTCACAAGTGCAGAGCCATTTTGGTCTAGTGGTGAAGGCACCAGGCTAGAAAGCAGGAGGCTGTGAGTTCAAGTTCCGCCTTAACTGGGCAAGCCGGCTGGGTGACTTTGGGCCAATCACTCTTTCTCAGCTCAACTACCTCACAGGATGGTTGTTGTGGGGGAAAAGGAAAAGGGGAAGGAGTTTGTGTTGGGTATAGTCGCTGACTTCAGTTCTTTGTAAAAATAATAAAGGTGGGGTACAACTAAATAAATGGAAACGTGGATGAAAGATACAGCCTTCCTTGAGTTCCCCTGTGTGATAAGGAAGGGAAAGGGCTTATAAATTAAGCTCGGTAACTTGAAACAATCTTGCACAGCTTATCTGTTTAAAAACCACCAGAACCAATAACTTTTGCTTGAATAGATATTCATATTTCTGCTTGGTTTCTAGGTACTTCTGCAGAATTAAATAGGGAACAAAGAAATATAACAGCAAATGTTTGTACAAACACTCATCAGTTCTCAGTCAATTTGAGGAGAGTATACTTATAAAATTTATTTCAAAGAAAAAGAGAATGTGGGTGAAATTTATATTCGCAGAGAGAGATGCTCTCCTGCTTCTTTAATAACCAGGTGAGTGAGGGAATTGCAAATATCCTGCCTCTCGTTGCTACAGCTTCCCAACCTTCAATTCAAGGAGGGACTAGACCAGTAATGGCAAATCTTTTTTTTTTAAATTTGATTTATATGCCGCCCTTCTCCGGAGACTCAGGGCGGCTTACAAGGCGTTAAGCAATAGCCTTCATACTTTTGTATATTTTATACAAAGTCAGCTTATTGCCCCCACAAACTGGGACCTCAATTTACCTACCTTAGAAAGGATGGAAGGCTGAGTCAACCTTGAGCCTGGAGAGATTCGAACTTCCAGTAATTGCAGACAACTGGTGTTTAATTACAATGCATTAGTCTGCTGAGCTATCCAAAAATCTTTTCGGCACCGAGTGCCCAAACCAGAACGTGTGTTCATGTGTGTGCGTGTGTGCATGCTATAGTGCCAGAAACTCCAAGACCAGCTGGCTGGCATGTGCATGCCTGCTATTTGGCCGTTTTGGAGGCTGTTTTTAGACCATTTTCAGGCTGTTTTTGGACCCGTTTTCAGGGCATTTTCAGCATGTTTTCAGCCCTTTTTGGGCCCGGTTTTTTGGGGCCATTTTCTGAAGACCAGCTGGCTGGAAATACATGCCAGAAACCATATGCATGCCGGACACCAGAAGAGTAGCTGGTGATGGCGCCCATGCCCCCAGAGAGAGCTCTTCATGCCACCTCTGGCACACATGCCATAGGTTACCCATCATGGGACTGACAGTCACTTATCTGAAATGGTATCGATTTTCCTGCTTGATCAGGGGGCTGGACTAGAAGACCTCCACGGTCCCTTCCAGCTCATTTGAGTTTATTCTAATTCAACTCCAAGGGAAAAGATCAGGAGGAAATTCTTCTCAGGGCCCTTTTCGGATTCTGAAGCCAGGAAAGGGGTAACTGGAAATCCTCTCTCCAGCCATCGGCAGCCTCCCTGGCTTCTCACCCTTCCTCCAATCCCAAGAGAAGATTTCAGAAGAAAAAGGACAGTTGTGGACATTATGACTGAAGAATTTCCTCTTCCTCCTAAGAAATTTTAAGAAGTCATCTGTCAGGATTCTGACGGATGCCGGAATTAAATCATGAGTCTCGAGCCAAGCTTCAAAAGACATCCAGTTATTAGGAGGTTCATGTCCACATGTTCCAAGTGAAGCCAACTCTGACCCCATGTAATTTACGGCCCTGGCTTGACCCTGTTTTCCCCCTCCCCCCAAAGTGTGTCATCAGTCACATTCACCAACTGAGCAATTTCGCAGGTTGTAGAGATCACTCCCCTCCAGCTGCTGTGGGTAGCCCTGGGAGACAGCCTTGAGAGAGATATGTCTGGAATGTGCTTTTGTTTTTTGGCTGCCATGCTACTTTGCCATTTTCCCATCTATCTTGCCTATGGAGAGCAGGCCAGGGATGCTTTGCGAGTTGACATTATCCGCTCCTACTCTCTCTGATCACCAAACAAATAATCTTAAAGCTGGCGTGACAATCAACAGAAGGTTCTGCCCTAAATCACCTGCTGTCCATCGGTTCCCATACAGTTTGGCTAATTCAGGAGAAACTCTTCACTGTTTAATCCCACCCAGGTCCCGAAGCCTTGCCTTTTTGCACATTCTCTGTCCTGAGCAATAAAATGTTCTGGTGGTTTCAGCATCAAGGAGGTCTTTTCAAGACGAGTGTTTGGGTTGCAAACCCAGAAGTGGAAGTCTTCTGTTCTGCCCTCTGAATCCTTACCAAAATTCAAGACAACAGAAACTTCCCATCATCCCAAGGGTTTCCATAGTTCTCCTCTGATCAGGACTTCTCCAAGGGGTTCGTGAGACCTAATTCTACTCCTTTCCATCTTAAGCACAGGGAACCATGCAAGTACAAAACTCACCTGTAAAACTGCATCTCTTTACCTATGCAAACACCTATGTCAACTCATAAAGCATTCTAGGCCTGCTCTCGAGTTGCCATAGGGGGAGAACTGACAGAGCAGCTTGGCTGCCACAATCAAAAGCACATTCCACGCATACCTTTCTCCAGGTTGTATCCCAGGTTACCAGAGCCAGCCGGAGAGGTGTGCTTTTACAGCCCGTGAAAGTGCTCTGTTGGAGAATGTGATTTATGACATACCCAGGGAGGACGGGGGAAACAGGGTCATAGTGGGGCTGTAAATTATGTGGGGCAGAGCTGACTCCACTTGGGATACCTGCCGACATGTTGCTCCTAATAAATAACTGGATTTCTTTTGAAATTTGGCTCGGGGCTCATGAATTAATTAGGGCATCCGTCAGAACCCCGACAACCTATATGTCTAAACAAAACAAAACCTCTGCCTTCAACAGAAAGTTTGGACTACCAAGATCATACAAGCCTTCACCAGGTGACCATTCCCTTAACACACTCCAGTCTCCACCCAAGCAGGAGCAAGGACCTTACATCCGCTGCTAACATATGCAAAATCAATTTATTTATTTTTTTGGACATGGAATGCATATCCAAAAAAATTTATTCAACACATCTTACAATTATAATGCAAACTATAAAGAATAAAAACTAAAACCAAGACAAATTTAAAATCTGCATCATTAACACTCAAATGTTAATGGGGGGAGCATTCCAAAATCAGAGTGCCACACATGAGAATACCAGTGGTGAAATTCAAATTTTTTAACTACCGGTTCTGTGGGCGTCGCTTGGTGGACATGGTATGGCTTGGTGGGTGTGGTAGGGGAAGGATACTGCAAAATCCCCATTACTAGCCCACTCTGGGACCAGCCAGCAGTGATATTTGCCGGTTTTTCGAACCACTCAACATTTCCACTTCCGGTTCTCCAGAATCTGTCAGAACCTGTTGAATTTCACCCCTGGGGAAGACCCTCTCCTGTTTTCCATACAGATGCCCTTCTTCCAAAGGGTTACCATGAAGCTTTCCATGGTTGCAACCAACAAATCCCTTATAACTCTCCAGCCAAGGACTGTTAACTCTTCTGTTTGATTGCTGGGATGTTCCCCAACCTTATGAGCCAGGAGTGTGCGGCGGCAGCCAAAAAAGCCAATGCAATCCTAAATTGCATTAACTGAGGGATACAATCAAGATCAAGGGAGGTAATAATATCACTCTATAAAGCCTTAGAAAGACCACACCTAGAGTACTGAATCCAGTTTTGGTCACTACATTATAAAAAAGACGTTGAGACTCTGGAAAGAGTGCAGAGAAGAACAACCAGGATGATGAGGGGACTGGAGGCTAAAACATACGATGAATGGTTGCAGGAATTGGGCTGGCTAGTCTAGTGAAGAGAAGGACCAGGGGAGACAGGATAGAGACAAGTCTTTCGATAGTTGAGGGGCTGCCACAGAGAGGAGGAGGGGGGTCAGGCTATTTTCCAAAGCACCCGAAGGCCAGACAAGGAATAATGGATGGAAACTGAACAAGGAGAGATTCAACCTGGAAATGAGGAGGAATTTCCTGACAGTGAGAACAATCAACCAATGGAACAGAAGTTGCCTTCAGAAGTTGTGGGAGCTTCATCACTTGAGACTTTCAAGAAGAGACTGGACGGCCATCTGTCAGCAATGGTAGAGGGCAGTTATGGCTGAGTGCCCACAGCTCGTGTGCATGCATGCGAATGTGTATGTGCACATCTGAACCCCCAAAATACAATGCATGCACACCACCCCTGCATATATGCACACTCCTCGCATGCACCCCTCCCCCTGTGTATGGCCCCCAGCACGCTCCCAGCTCCCATGCATACATGGCAGAGACCTGAAGACCAGCTGGCCAGCAGGAGGCACGTGTGCATGTGCAAAGAGCTGAACTGGGGCGACGACTCACATGCCATCAGAGAGGGTTCTGCATGCCACCTTTGGCACATGTGCCATAGGTTCGCCATCATGGGTGTAGGGTCTCCTGCTTGGGTGGGGGGTTGGACTCGATGACCTATAAACTCCCTTCTGTTAATCGGTTAATCCCACCACTTTCCTTCCCAAAAGAGTCAAAAGAAGATACGTGTTATTCATTAATGTGATGGAAATGGGGGAGAAAAAAAATCCAGGTCGAGAGGAATGCAGAAAAGTACACTCGATTAAGTCAGTTCCTTTCTTCCGCTTCTCCTGCAACACAGCAGAAATTCAACATTTGCATTGTATTTGCAGCCTCTTACAACGGAGATTGGCTAAGCGTTCCTACTCTCCTCTTAAAAGGGTTAAACCCCAAGTTTTCTCCTCAAGAAGTGCTCTTGGGTTTAATCCCCGCCTTAAGAATTTCCTAGAGAGATTAGTTAGAGGGCCGTAATGAGGACGTTAGGTAGGGTTTCCTGATTCAGAGGCAAACAGAGACTGGATAATTATCTTTTTAATGGGTTGAAGAGGAGATACTACCATGCTAATGATTTGCTTAATGGCTAAAGGTTTATTGTGATGAGGACCACGCAGATGTTTATGGAGCTGCAGAATACGCATGGGTGCCTTAGAGGATATGAGGAAGAAATAAAAAATGTGACACATGGACACATCACTTTGAATATTGATTCCTATTTTGGGCACAAAACGTGAATACAGGGAAACAAGGAAAGGCAACCAAGAAGATTGTGGAGTTGTGGAACTTAACCTCCAAAGGAACTGCATATGTTTTGTGACCTAGGCTTCCCGGGGTACAACGTAAAACACACGAGTAGTCCCAAAAACCTTTTTTATTGAGTTCCAATTAGTTGCAAAAAGTCATTCAGGATAAGTCTTTTGGGATAATCACCAACCTTTATCTCCCTTGACACCCTGCCAAAGACCTACTTGGCAAAGCTGCACAGAGTCCAAAATCAAACAGAGATGCCGACTGGGAGCAGAATTAACAATGTTGCTTTCCTGCAAAGGGCCCACGTGCCTTTATTCCTCTTTTAAGCCTTATGGGAGGGGCCAATCAGCTCCAGGCCTTACTCCTGAGTCATCCCTTGTGTTTTAACTGTTCTTGCCTTCTGGCAGCTCTACGCATGCACACACTAGGAACAGACTCCTCCTGTTCCTCTGCCTCTTTAATGCCCGACTCTGGAGACTCCGAAGTCACTCCCAGATGGCCCTGGCCCCCATCTCTGCCTCCGACACAGAGCCCTTGTCTGAGCCTTCCCCAGACTCCAGGACTGGCCCATGTTACTCCCCAGCCTCCTCACTGTCCGACTCCAGCTCTGCAGGCTGCTGGCAGACCACAACAATAAGAGCCGAGGTGGCGCAGTGGTTAGAGTGCAGTACTGCAGCTACTTCAGCTGACTGCTAGTTCAGCAGATCAGCGGATCAAATCTCACCGGCTCAAGGTTGACTCAGCCTTCCATCCTTCCGAGGTGGGTAAAATGAGGACCCGGATTGTGGGGGCAATATGCTATTTAGTATACTGTCTTTGGTGTAAGCCGCCCAGAGTCCTCGGAGAGTGGGCGACATAGAAATATGAATAATAAAATAAATAAATATGTTTAGCGCTGAGAAAATATAACCAGGTTTAGGACACACTTCAGCAAGTACTTTATGTATTGTCACACGTATGGTCATAACTGTTCTCTATCATCCCAGTTTACTAGATGTAGAATAATGGACTTTAAGGTACAAGAAAGCAATTCTGGTGGAATATTAGGAAAAACTTCCTGAAAGCTTTGACAATGATTGATAAAAGGCGATGAACTCCACCAAATGTCATCGAGCAGACAGAGGGGACAATTCGCCATGGCCAACTTGCCATGAGACAATTCGCCACAGGACAACTCACTGTGGGACAATTTAACAATTCAATTTAATTATTTAAAGTAAATATTTTTTTTTAATTTTTGCCATTCACATTTCATTCTGTCCCTTCTGCCCCCTTTTCATCTTTTCCTTAGTGATTCTTTTCCACTATTTCTTTGTTATTAATGTAACTCTTGTCCTGCAGTGAGTTGGCCATGGTGAGTTGGCAATGGCAAGTTGGCCACAGTGAGTTGACCATGGCAAGTTGGCCATGATGAGTTGGCCATGGTGAATTGGCCATTTTGAGTTGGCTATGGTGAGTTGGCAATGGCAAGTTGGCCACAGTGAGTTGACCATGGCAAGTTGGCCATGATGAGTTGGCCATGGTGAATTGGCCATGGTGAGTTGGCTATGGTGAGTTGGCCATAGTGAGTTGTCCTGCAGCAAGTTGGCCATAGTGAGTTGGCCATAGTGAGTTGGCCATAGTGAGTTGGCTATGGTGAGTTGTCATAGACCCCAAGCTGGATAAAAGCTTTCCAAGAATGGTTGAGATTTGATTGAACAGAGAATTGGATTAAATTACATTTATGGCCCTTCACACTCTAGGATTCCACACTTTTCAATTTAAGATACCACCTGCTCTTCTTTCCGTCTTTACAATCCAGCTAAGCTGGCAACTTAAATTTATTTTAATCCCCGTGATTAAAGGAAAGCATCAAGACATTTTGCTGCCTGAGGTAGAAAAACATAATGGTGCAATGTTATTCCCCAGCACAATACTTCTACTTTCCAGGATGAGTCATTTGAGCCTTGGTGGTACAGCGGACTAAGTGCTGTTATGTAGCACTTAGAAGCCAGATGCCTGCAGTTAGTGAGAGTTCAAATCTCACCAGGCTCAACGTTGACTCAGCCTTCCATCCTTCCGAGGTAGGTAAAATGAGGACCTGGATTGTGGGGGCAATAAGCTGACTTTGTATAAAAAAGAACACCGCTTAGGAGGGCCCGAAAGCTCTACTAAGCAGGTATATACAAAAGAATTAAGGCTATTGCTATAAGTGCATTGTAAACCGCCCTGAGTCTTCGGAGAAAGGTGGCATATAAATTGAACTAATAAATAAAATAAATAAATAAATTTGAAAGAACTGGCTGCCTGCTTTTAGGGACATCTGAGTGCCTCCACTAGGTCAGGAGACTGACTCCTTTTGGGGTCTTAGCTGGCATTGTGGACCACACAGAGCTCTTTCACCAAAAGGGCAGGACAGACAAAAACCTGGATTCTCAACTTTGGCAACTTTAAGATAAACAGACTTCAACTCTCAGAATTCATGCTGGATGGGGAATTGTGGGAGTTGAAGTCCACATATTTGCGAGATCGAGACACACAGATTCACACCATCTGAAGTAATAATTCCCTCTGTTGAATGATTGGGCCCACCCTGTGGTATCCTGAAACAGAGCTTAGTTATGTATCATGAGGCTATAAAGTCTGCAATATTTACATTTTTGGTAAACTCATTCAATGAATCCAAGCTCTGCAAGCTAAATAGGAAACCTTCATTTTGTTTGCAAATAATAATGTTAAAGGTTCTAAGTACCAGCAAGAATGAGTCCTTACATTTAAAGAGCACCTGTCATTTCAGATCCATCATGGCAGAGCCTGTTAGCAGGCACCGAGTCACCTGGTGCCCACCACATCCCTCCCCCTGTTGTGTCCCTGTTGCATCACCAGCCATCCCATTAAAGTGACTGAGACTGTCTGTGAGTCAACAGTGGGTCAGAGGAATAGCCACTGCGGGACAAGAGACGACAGTTGCCCTTTAAAAATTATGATTTAAATCGAATGGACCATTGGTCAATCACCAAATGATATGCTCAACTTCTTTAACCTACACTTTAACAGTGTTAAGTCAACACTTTTGCCAACCTAGCAGTTCAAAAGCACGTAAAAAATGCAAGTAGAAAAATGATAATATGCCATCCGAAGATAATCTGATCAGAAAAGTTTTGCAATGTGTAGAGATGGACAAATTAACAAAGGAGATACAAGAAAAAGAGGAAAGAGAATATTACTTAGTGTGGGAGAAATGGTATGAGTGGTTGGAGGAGAGAGAGAAAAGACAAGGAAAAATTAAATAATGGTGGAAATAGGAGCAGAAGTATAATTGCAAATAAGAGGAAACAAAAATTATAGAAATGAAAGTGTGTACACGGGTTTAATATGTATATATGTAAATAAATAAATAAATATTAGAAGTATATGTATAAAAGATATAATAGAAATAAGGAAGGAAAATGTACAATTATGAAATTTTTGACTGATGCGAAACTGTTGAAAGAAAAACTATTAAAGCTTTCTTTTTGTTTTTAAAAAATGTTTCATAAAAAATATTTTTTAAAAAAATGCAATTAGAAAAAATAGGGACCACCTTTGGTGGGAAGGTAACAGCGTTCCATGAGCCTTTGGCGTTTAGCCATGCCGGCCACATGACCACAGAGACGTCTTTGGACAGCGCTGGCTCTTCGGCTTTGAAATGGAGATGAGCATCGCCCCCTAGAGTCGGGAACGACTAGCACATATGTGCGAAGGGAACTTTTACCTTTACCTTTACCTATGTTCAACTATCTGAAAGATTTAAATTGAATAAAAAAAGATTTTTACAGATGAAAAAACTACTTTTGCAAAAGATTTACGTACTGAAGATGAACAGCTCATTGCTATGGTTTACAAATTATTTGCAATGAATGGAAAAGGTGAATATATGTTAAAGATTGTATGATTAAATGGGCAAAAAAACCCTCCAATATAATATTATGCTTGACCAATGGGAAAATGTGGACAAATGGATTGAAATGCAGATTAAATTATGATCGTAAAAAATTATAAAATGATGTATCGTTGGTATTTAATGCCTGAAAAATTGTCAAAAATGTATACTGGAAATGAAATCAATATGACGGTATCTTTTATCGTTTATGGTACACCTATAAAGCTACTAAGTAAAAGAGATTTGCTGATCCAGAACCTTATTAAAACTGATGCACAGTTGAAACCATTTTTTTTTATTTTGGGTTTGATGGATAAACAGACTGGGGAGAAAAGCGAATACAATCCTTGGTTGTATAAACAGAGGCACAGAATCAAAATCATGTGAAGTATTAGCATCACTTTATAAATCCTTAGTAAGGCCACACCTGGAATACTGCATCCAGTTTTCGTCACCGCATTACAAAAACATGTTGAGAGTTTGGAAAAAGTTCAGAGAAGAGCAACTAAGATGATCAAAGGCCTGGAGACTAAAACATATGAAAAATACCTGCAGGATTTGGGTTTGGCTAGTCTAAAAAAAAGAAGAATTAGGGGGGACATGATAGCAGCATTCCAGTATTTGAGAGGCTGCCACAAAGAGGAGGGGGTCAAGTTATTTTCCAAAGTACCCAAAGGCAGGACAAGAAACAATGGGTGGAAACTAATCAAGGAGAGAAGCAACCTGGAACTAAGGATAAATTTCCTAACAGTTAGAACAATTAACCGATGGAACAGAAGTTGCCTTCAGAAGTTGTAGATGCTTCATCACTGGAGGTTTTTAAGGAGAAGACTGGACAGCCATTTGTCTGAACTGGTATAGGTATATGGGGGCTGGACTAGAAGACCTCCAAAGTCCCTTCCAACTCTGTTATTCTACATAGTTCTGCATAGAGCCTGGATAGCTCAGCAGATTAAAAGCATTGTGATTAACACCAGCTGTCTGCAATTACTGTAAGTTCGAATCTCACCAGGCTCAAAGTTGACTCAGCCTTCCATCCTTTCTAAGGTAGGTCAATTGAGGACCCAGTTTGTGGGGGCAATAAGCTGACTTTGTATATATACAAAAGTATGACGGCTATTGCTTAACGCATTGTAAGCCGCCCTGAGTCTCTGGAGAAGGGTGGCATATAAATCAAATTTTAAAAAAAACATTTGCACAAAGGTGGAAGGCCATGTGAATTCTCACAATGGAAGAATGGATTGTGGAGTTAATGGAATTGGTTGGAATGGCAAATTTGATTGCTTCGAGTAAGAACACAATTTGACTGGTTTTCTTTCAAAAAAGAAGTTACTTTTGGATAAAGATAAAAAGGAAGTTTTGACTTTGGGATTTGATGACTAGATATGTTCTGATTATAGAAAAAAACTGTTTATTGTTGCAATTTAAAAGACATACATTTGATATTACGTCATTTTATGTTTTTATATATTGGATATTATGAGTATTCCTGGAGTTGCTAGTATGATTCATTTATGAGTTACTTTTTTATTTAGACTAAGAAATCGTGATATTATACATTATTATTGTTTTACTGTTTGATATACTGTATCTATCAATATATATATAATGTTTTAGTCTTGTATTTTTTCTTTGGTTAAACTAAAATAAGTGTATCCTTATAATTTTATCCCTACTGAAGAGAGTTGGAAGTACCTCACGCTATCCCAGGGTATGCTGTTTTCAAGGAGATAACATTTGATTGTGTGTCTACTAATCAAAAAAAAAGTGCTTTTAATGACCATTTTATTTATAAACAGTCACTAAACAAGGTATCTGCTAAAAGAAGAGTGGTTATAGTAGGAGACAATAAACAGCAGGACTCCATACCTTTCTAGGGAGAATCTCAGGTGTTCCAAACAAAAATGGAAGCATTCAAACAACTTGGACGACTTTATGTTATAGCCTTAACTGATGTAGGAGGATTATCAGAACCTGGGGGCGGGGTTAAAAGAGCAATCAGCCTAGAATCCTCACATACCCACAAGCAAACCAAGTCACAACCTCCCTTGAACTTTGTTGACTGTTATCTAACGCCAAGCAGGTGATTGATTGATTGATTGATTATTATTGATTGATTATTATTTATTTATTTATTTATTTATTATTTTATTTTTTTAGTAGTCATATTTCTATGCCGCACATTCTCCGAGGACTCTGGGTGGCTTACACCAAAGACAGTATACTAAATAACATCTTGCCCCCTAACAATCTGGGTCCTCATTTTACCCACCTCGGAAGGATGGAAGGCTGAGTCAACCTTGAGCCGGTGAGATTTGATCCGCTGATCTGCTGAACTAGTAGTCAGCAGAAGTAGCTGCAGTACTGCACTCTAACCACTGCGCCACATCGGCTCAGTGTTAATGTTTAGTTGAGAATATTCTAGTACTGTGATGGCGAACCTATGCCAGAGGTAGCATGCAGAGCCCTCTGTGTGGACACGTGTGCCATCAACAGATGCTCTTCTGGTTTGCAGTGCGCACATGCGCACCAGCCAGCTGGTCTTCGCGGGCACCAGAGTCCCCGAAAAATGGCCTGAAAATGGCCAAAAACCAGATTGTTTTTTACGTTGTTTCAGGGCCTTTTTTGGGCTGTTTTCTGGGCCATTTTCTGGGCCATTTTTGCTCATGCCAGAGCACTGAAAACCCAAAGATCACCTGGCCAGCACATGCACAAGCGTTCCGGTTTGGGCACTCGATCCCGAAAATGTTCGCCATCACTGTTCTGGTGCATAGGCATGATTAGCAAATAAATCAGCTTAATTGGATCTTCACATGTGGACATGATGGTTCCTGGTGCAATGAGAAACAGGAGAAACCTTGGCCTCATCCTAGTGCAGTGGTCTGCAACCTTAAACACTTAAAGAGCCATTGGGACCCATTTCCCACAGAAAAGAAAACACCGGGAGCCACAAAACCTAGGTGGGTGTGGCCAACTCGATATCACTCACTTCCACCAGTCACATGACACCCCCCCCCCCGCCATGCCTACCGAGCCCATCATTAGGGCTGAGAACGGTTGTTAAAAACCATGGGGAACCACAAAACCCTTTTGACATCTCTCTCTCCCTCCCTCCCCCCTCTGTATCTCTCTGTCTCTGCCCTGGCTGCTTCTCCATCCCCCGCTGTCACCTTTACCTTCTCAGGCCAGGCGAGGAGTGACTGGGAGAGGAGGGAGAGGGGCGGGGCCAGGCAGTGGTGGGATCACCTGACAAGGAGCCACAGCAGAGGGCCCAAAGAGCTGCATGCGGCTCTGGAGCCGCAGGTTGCTGACCCTTGCCCTAGTGAACGCCGTGCTTGAGAAATTCTCTGAAAGCACTCCTCTCCCTCTCTTTTTAAAAGCAAATTCT
Organism: Coluber constrictor foxii; assembly: GCA_038048745.1. Lineage (NCBI taxonomy): Eukaryota > Metazoa > Chordata > Lepidosauria > Squamata > Colubridae > Coluber > Coluber constrictor. The sequence continues at coordinate 1,111,685 of CM075976.1, forward strand.
CGGCTGTCAAAGAGAATGAAAAATGGTACAGTGGAGAAAATGTAGGTCTTTTCCACAGCATTAACATTTCCTAAATTGATTTTACAAATCTGCGTCTTCCATTCCCACCTGCCTTACTGCGTAGAATATAGCATGCGTTCCTATTCTGTTAACACGTGACCTTCAAATGGAGCACCAGCCACACAACCATTGACCACCCCCCCAGCTCCACCTTATGGATGGGTCCTATTCTGACCCAGCTGCCCAAACACGACAAACCCTCTGAAGTTAACTCAAAGATTTCTTTAATTAAGAGTCCCAGCAGTCCCAGCAAAAAGTCTCTCTCTTACCGCAGGCTAATAAGTCTGTCCGGCAGGGAGATGAATAATTGTCTGCCACACCTATTCATCTCCACCCCCTGCCTTTCATCCCCAGAGCTAGGGTGGGGCTTCGCTAGCAGCGGTGGCTATTCCGTCCCAAGGACCGACTCATAGATTTCCACTGCTCTCCTCTCCTCTGCCTTCTATCAGGCACCGGACCCAGCTGTTCCTCCTCTTCCTCAACAGCCACCTTCGGACCTGGGGGCTGTTGACTCTCCATCTGAGGGCTGACAGACAGCCCAGGCTCCACCTCTGTCTCTCTCTCTCTGCCAGCTCCATTCCCTCTTTCCCCTCAGAGCTCTCAGGTTGCCTTGATGCTGACCCTGACTCCCACACCTCCTCCTCCTCTGATTCGGCTGCTGGAGGGGCCGGCGGCCAATAGGCCAAAACAGATCCTTGAGCAAATGGGACCTTCGTATTACAGGAAAGGTAAATCTTTATATTGAGAACTGTCATTAGAATAGGGAGCTAAGAAATTGCATGCTGGGGCCAAATTCCAAGACGTGGTTGTGTTTCCCAAAGTCCACCCTTTTGCTATTCGGTACTGCATGGCAAGCCGCTTTCCAAACTTTTAGGGAAGCAAGGAAGTTAAGCACATGGGATGTACTTCACTTCACACCATGGCTGTGCTCCTCACTGCAGTCTCCCCTCAATACAGATTTCCTCGACTTACAACAGTTCGCTTAGTTCTGTTCTGCCCCAGCTACAGATCCCAAAGAACGCAGCACACACAAAGTCCGTTCAAACCTTAATTTACTGAATAAACCAGTCTTTTACAACAACAGCTGTTAATTAATTGCATTAACAGCTGCCAAGAATTCAAAGAATAATAACTGCAAACTTACTGTGGTTGGCAGAATGCCCAGAAGCAATTTGCAGGAAGCTGATAAGATAAGCAAGACAAGACATGAAGGTATGTGAACTAAGTTGTTCCCTGCAAATTGCTTCAGTCGGCGTTCCTTCTTAAATAGGCTAAGGGAGTGGCCAATTAGCCTCAAGCCTTACTCTCAAGAAGACCTCCTCCTGAGGAGCCACTCCTGCATTTTGGCAGCTCTGCGCACCCGTGCATCGAGAAGAGGCTCCTCCTCTTCATCCTCTTCACTTAAAGAGCTTCTGGAGGTTCTGAAGGCCCTGGCTGAATCCCCATCTCTGGCACAACATCTTCTCCAGCCTCCTCACTGTCTGACTTGAGTGCCAGCTGCACAGGCTGCTGGCACAGCATCACACCAGCCTCCTCGCTGTCTGAATCAGCCACCAGCCGCACAGGCCGCATACGGGCCACAACAAGTTCAAAGTTTACAACGGCCTTGGAAAAAAGTGACTTATGGCCATTTTTCACACTTAACGATTGTTGCAGCATCCCCACAGTCACATGATTTACATTCGGATGCTTGATGACTGACTCTCATTTATGACAACTGCAGTGTCCCAGGGTCACGTGGTCAACTTCTGCAGCCTTCTGCCAAACAAAATAAATGAGGAAGCCAGAGCCACCGGGTTACTAGTTTAACACCTGCAGTGATTCACGGAACAGAATGACAGAAATGTTGGGCTCAACTGTGGTCATAAGTTGAGCACTACCTTTATCCAATGTAGCAGAAACAGCCCCTCTCCATCTCAGTGGACTCATAGAATTACTGTCAAATTGGTGCAGCAATTAGAAAAAGTCATATTGGCTATGATAACGGCCCAAAGAGATTTCAGATAGAGGGGACTGTCAATCTTTGCTCCAGGGGTTTGGGAAAACAGGACATTGATTCTGCCTGCTTCTGCTGGGAGTCACAATCTCATCTGAATTGCATGTTTGAATCGGAGGGTGAGCTTTACACCCAACTGAATCCACCTTTTCTTGGAATCCAATCAAGGTATGGCACGGGGAAAGTGAGACATACCTTACCTTCTCTACAGCTTTTTCTACAACTTGGAGGCAAAGAATAATACAGATTAAGAAAAAAATGTAAACAAATCTAACCAATACTTTGATTGTAGCCATCCTTCCAAATTTATTTACTTATTTATTTATTGGTTTGATTTATATGCTGCCCTTCTCTGGAGACTCAGGGTAGCTTACAATACATTAAACAATAGCCTTCATACTTTTATGTATACCTGCTTAGTAGGGCTTTCAGCCCCTTCTAAGCGGTGCTCTTTTTTAAAAAAAGTCAGCTTATTGCCCCCACAATCTGGGTCCTCATTTTACCTACCTTGAGTCAACCTTGAGCCTGGTGAGATTTGAATTTGCAGTAATTGCAGGCAGCTGGCAGCTATGTGCTACTTTAACAGCACTTAGTCCCCTGCGCCACCAGGCTCTATATAGCTTCAGCGCTGGTATTTGGACAGGCCTGGGAGGGGAAAAGGAATGAAAAGGAAAGACAAGACAAGAAAAAAAGAAACAAGAAGGAAGAGCAGAAAGGGAAAAAAATGAAGGAGTACAAAAGAAAGAAAAAAGACAAGGAAAAAAGGAGAAAGAGGGAAGGAGAAAAAGTGGAAGAGCTGTATTCTAGAGCTGAAAAACACAGTACTTATGAATTTTCAAATGAACTCTCATTCAACAACTGGTCCTTCCCTGTTTCTAGTGGCCATAGTGAAATTTTCCAACTTCAACACTGATTGAAATTGGATTATTTTCGAGCAGAAATATTACAGCACTGTAAAACTTTCTGCTGGAGGACTGGTAGGTTTGCAGAAAACAAGATGAAAGCAACTGTCATCTGCAAGAGAAAGGAGGAAGATGCAGGAGGATGACTCCAGGTAGAATCTTTCCAATAGGTATTTGTGAGCATTTGCATCAATTTACTATGATTTATAGAGCCACCCTGGATTTGTTCAAGCAAATTGTGCCAGACTAAGCTTTTTGCTTCTTTGATAGATTAGTACTGTGATGGCGAATCTATGGCACGCCCATATCTGTGGGCACATGAGTGTTGTCCTAGCTCAGCTCCAGTGCGCATGGGCACACCGACCAGCTGATCTTTGAGCCTTCCAGAAGTCAGGAAATGGGCTGTTTCTGGCCTCCGGAGGGCCTTTGGGGTGGGTGGGGAAGGATGTTTTTGCCCTCCCCAGCCTCCTAGAAAGCCTCTGGAGCCTGGGGAGGGTGAAAAAAGGGCCTACCGGGCCCACCGTGCTATTGTGTGCCAAAAGCAAGCAGAGCATGGGGAGTCGTATGCGCATGCATGGTGGGACAGGGCACATTGAATGATAGGTGTGGGCACACTCGTGCACAGCCCCCCCCCCCACACTCCCCCCTGCTTTTGGCACGCGACGGCAAAAAGGTTAGCCATCGCTGGATTAGTAGATTAGGGGAATGCTGTAGTTACAGTTTACCCAGGTGATATATTATGGGTAATGTCCATCAGAATGATGAATTCACATTGGTGGAATAACAGTGCCACAAAAGTATTCATTAATGCCCCTATGCCCACCATTCAAAGAGGAAAATACTGTGAGGAGTGTCGCAGAGATATGCCCTAGATCACTGATGGCTAACCTTTTTGCCATCGCGTGCCTGGAGCAGGGGGGGGGGGTCGCACACGCATGCCCACATCTATAATTCTATGCACTCTGTGCATGCGTGCGTGACCCCCCTGCCCCCACTCCTGGCATGCGATGGCCCGGTAGGCCCATTTTCCTCTCTCCCCAGGCTCCAGAGCCTTTCTAGGAGTCTGGGGAGGGCAAAAATGTCCCCCTGAGACCCTCCAGAGGCTGGAAACAGCCTGTTTGCCAACTTCTGGTGGGACCTCTGGAGCTGGGGAGAGAGAAAAATGGGTCTTCCCCCCACCACTACCCCAAAGCCCTCTGGAGGCTGGAAACTGCCTGTTTCCCTACTTCTGGTGGGACCAAAAGGCCTGAAAATCAGCTCACGTGCCCACCAATATGGCTACGCATAGGTTTGCCATCACAGTCCCAGATACTTAGCTATTCACGCTTTTTATCATGAATATGGGGCTGGACTTGAAGACCTCCAAGGTCCCTTCTGGCTTATTCTATTCTATATCAGTCCTCTTATCAACTTTATTACTCTTTTCAGCAGGCTTTCTATGGTTAAAAGTTATGCCAGAAATAAATCTCTAGATAGATTGATTTAGGCAACACCAAACAATTGCTTCAGTTACAGAATTAACCCAGAACCTTCAAATCACAATGAAAGAAATGAACTGATAAGTTTAAAGACTGATTTTAGTTCACTTCTCCGCAATAGGCTATCCATCAAGTCCTGCCAAATAATAAATATTATTTGCTCAGCGGCTATCAAAAACTGTCAAAGCTCAGATTCCGAAATTAAATGCACAGATAAGGCTAAGTAAAAGCCCCAACCTTTGAGGAGTGTCAGGTAGCTGAATCTGGGTGTCAAAAATATCAATCACTTGGAAGCATTTTGGAAGAAGGAAATTTCATTTTCTCTGTACTTAACGATCAGCAAGTGGACTCCAAGGTTCTTAAGACTACTAGCCGGTAAGATAAGTTGGCATCACAGCTGCCACTTGTGAAGCTCCAGATGGGAGTGTGTGAGCTGAATTTAAAGACCGACAGGGTGACCAAATCATTCATGAATGACCCACACTCATAACCGTCACAGCAAAGTCTATTCAATTATCATAAAAGCTACACAGCATAATTTATTATTATTATTATCTCTTTTATTCGTTAAACATGAACCTCAGTCAACTGGACATTTAAAAATGTTTTCACAAATACAATTGACTGGTGCTAATGGGTTGCTGCCAGCATCCTAGGTATCAACCAAGTATCTTCTTAAATATTATTATTATTATCATCATCATCCTCATCTCTTTTATTCATTAAACATGAAACTCAGTCAACTGGGCCTGGTAGCTCAGCAGACTAAAGCATTGTAATTAACTCCAGCTGTCTGCAATTACCGTAAGTTCGAATCTCACCAGGCTCAAGGTTGACTCAGCCTTCCTCTAAGGTAGGTAAAATGAGGACCCAGTTTGTGGGGGCAATAAACTGACTTTGTATAAATATACAAAAGTATGAAAGCTATTGCTTAATGCATTGTAAGCCGCTCTGAGTCTCCGGAGAAGGGTGGAATATAAATCATTTTTTTAAAAAAAACAAAACTGAACATTTAAAAATGTGCCACAAATACGATTGACTAGTGATAATGGTTGATACGGGTTGCTGCCAGCATCCCCTAGGTATCAACCAAGTATCTTTATTATTATTATTATTATTATTATTATTATTATTATTATTATTATTATTATTATTATTATTATTATTATTATTTAATCTGTAGTGAGATTCACAGTCTTTGAGGGTGGTTAATAGCTCAGCAGCTTGAGTCCTAACCAAGGACCTAGGAACTGTTAAGGTATCGTCAGAGGATGTTGTAAGCTGTTCCAAGTAAGGTGGTTTTTTGTAGAGTCAAAATGTTCAAGTCCGGTAAATTTAGAATTTCTAAATAGCGGGGTAGCCCTTTGGGTATTGCTCCAAGGGCTCCAATTACAATTGGGACAACACACGATTTCTTTTTCCACAGTCGCTCAACTTCAATTTGCAAGTCCCGGTACTTTGTGATTTTTTCATCATCATCATCATCATCATCTCTTTTATTCATTAAACATGAAACTCAGTCAACAGAACATTTAAAAATGTTCACAAATAGGATTGACTGGTACTAATGGTTGATACGGATTGCTGCCAGCATCCTAGGTATCAACCAAGTATCTTTTAAAAATATATTTTAATATTTAATATTTAATAATAATGATAGACAGTGGGTATCACTGTTAAATGTTTCGATGGTCAGGTTGTGATATTTCATAATTTTTTCCAGTTCTTTTTCTTCGACTCTGGCATTTCCTGGTACAGCAATATCAATAAACTGTATGCTTCAGCCCTCGATAACTTTGATCTCTGGCATGTTGTGTTCCAAATAACGATCCATCTGTATTCGAAAGTCCCACAATATCTTCACCATCTCATTTTCAGTAACTTTTTCCACTTTGTGCTCTCATGACTTTTCAGACACAGGAATGTCCTATTTTTTACATAATGACCAGTGGACTAATTTAGCAACTTGATGATCTAGCTTTGTAATCAGTTTGCGCGATTTTGCTGCACTCATTATTATTATTATTGCTGCACTTATATTATTCTCTTTTATTCATTAAAAATGAAACTCAGTCAACTGGACATTTAAAAATGTGTCACAAATACCATTGACTGGTGCTAATGGTTGATAAGGGTTGCTGCCAGCATCCTAGGTATCAACCAAGTACCTTCTTAAAATATATGATGTTCCAAGTAGCACAGTTTTTTGCAGTTCCGCTTGTGTTATTGCAGGAAGCTGCAATTTCCTGAAGTGTTTTGTGAAATTCTTGGACATGGTACCAAGTGCCCCGATGACAATGGGTATCACTGTTACATGTTTCATCCATAGCCATCTTGCTTCTATGGCCAAGTCACAATATTTCATGATTTTTTCCAGTTCTTTTTCTTCAACTGTGGCGTCTCCTGGTACCGCGATGTCAATAAATTGTACGTTTTGGTTTTCAACAACTGTGATATCTGGCGTGTTGTGTTCCAAGTGACGATCCGTCTGTATTTGAAAGTCCCATAAGATCTTCACCTTCTCATTTACTATAACTTTTTCCACTTTATGTTCCCATGACTTTTTGGATACAGGTAAATCGTATTTTTTCATAATGACCAATGGATTAATTTAGCAACTCAGTCGTGTCCAGCTTTGTAATCAGTTTGTGCAATTTTGCTGCATTCACATATTAAATGTGAAAGAGTTTCCACTTTGTTGTTGCAAAGTGGGCAGTTTGGATTGTCGGTGGATTTTTGTGTCTTTGCTTTCATGGCATTAGTTTGTAGTGCTTGTTCTTGAGCAGCCAGTATTAAACCTTCTGTTTCTTTCTTCATGGTTCCCATCTGAAGCCTTGCCCGTGTAAAGTTGTCATCACATTTTCCTTCAATGTTTTTCAAGTGCTGTCCATGCAAAGCTTTGGTTTTCCATCTATTTAATCTGTCATCCAGCTGTTTTTCCTTATATTCTGCCTTTGTTTCTGTGGTTTTTATAATGTTCTCAGTTTTCACAGCCTGCTTGCTGCACTTATATTATTATTATTATTATTAGTAGTAGTAGTAGTAGTAGTAGTAGTAGTAGTAGTAGTAGTAGTAGTATTTTATCCTTCTATTATCCTATAGTAGTAGTAGTATTTTATCCTTCTATTATCATATTATTCTTCTCATCTTTCCTATTACCTATTTCCTTAGCTTCTTATGACTATAGCTTTGTTTTCTGTATCCCATGATTCATGTTGGTTTACTATTTATTATTTATTTATTTATTTATTTATTTATTTATTTATTTATTTATTTATTTATTTATTAAGCTTATATGCCACCCTCTCTCTGACAAAGACTCAGGGCGGCTCACAGCAATAAAACAAGCAATAAATCAATATTTAAGTGTTAAAAACCATTAAAACACCCCATTAAAAAAAACCCTTCAGTCCAATACAGCCTGGTGAAATAACCATGCCTTAAGGTCATGGCGGAAAGAGCGCAGGTCAGGGGCCACCCAGAGCTCCAGAGGGAGTTGATTCCATAAAGTGGGTGTGCCCACAGATAAAGCCCATTCTCTAGGAGTCGCCACTTGACACTGCCTGGCCGATGGCACTCCAAGAAGGCCCTCCCTGTGGGAACGCACCAGGCGATGGGGAGCTGTCGCTGGCCACAGATGGTCGGTCAGGTACCCCGGGCCTAAGCCATGTAGGGCTTTATAGGTAATAACCAGCACCTTGAATCTCACCCAGAGGGCAACCGGTAGCCAATGCAGGTCGCGCAGGAGGGGTGTAACATGAGAGTGTTGGGACACTCCCATCACAACCCATGAGGCCGCATTCTGCACCAGCTGAAGCCTCCGAGTGGTCTTCAGGGGCAGCCCCATGTAGAGAGCATTGTAGTAGTCAATCCGAGAGGTCACAGGCGCATGAGTGACTGTACGGAGGTCCTCACGGTCCAGGTAGGGACGCAATTGGCGCACCAGACGAATCTGTGCAAATGCCCCCCTGGTTACAGTTGCAACATGATCTTCCAAAGTCAACTGTGAATCCAGGAGGATGCCTAAATTGCGCGCCCTTTCAACAATTACTTATTTAGTATCCTATGACTATCACTGAGGGTTTGTATCTTGTGATTTATGATGATTGTATTTTATGACTATGATCAGGATTTAACACTTGTTGCTTGTATGTACACTGAGAGCTTATGCACCGGAGACAAATTCCTTGTGTGTCCAATCACAATTGGCCAATAAAGAATTCTAATTCTATTCTGTAATTTCCAGAGTAAACTATGATGGTTTGAACTGGTGTGAAAGGGTCCATCTGTTTTGTGTACAATGCCGGCATTTAAAGGATTTATTCCAATAATTTCAACCCAGAAATTACACTAGGAAGAATGAGCAGAAGTTATAATTTACTCTGAAGTTATCCACCCACTTTAGACATGAAAGCTGCTGGGTGACTTTGGATCAATCACCAGTCAGCCCAGTGCACCTCACAGGATTGTTGTGTTAAGGAAATAAGACGGCGAAAGAGTACATGTAGTCCTCGACTTACAACAGCTCATTTAGTGACCATTTGAAGTTACAACGGCACTGAAAAAAGCAATTTATGACCATTTTTCGTACTTATGACCACTGCAGCATCTCCATGCTCACATGATTTACATTCAGATGCTTGACAACTGGTTCGTATTTATGACCGCTGCTGTGTCCCAGGGTCACATGATCCCATTTTACGACCTCCTGACAAGCAAAGTCAATGGGGAAGCCAGATTCACTTAACAACCATATCATTAATTGAAGAATTGAAGCAATTCACTGAACAAACATGGCAAGAAAAATCGTAAAATGGGGCAAAACTCAGTTAACAAGTTTCTCACCTAACAACGTAAATTCTGGGCTCAATTATGGTCGTAAGTCAAGGACTACCTGTATTACATATGTTTACCAACTTGCTTCTAAAAATAATAAAAAATGGGGTGAAAAAAAAACCTTGAGTCGTACTGCTTATTCAAAAATGTTAGTTTAGTCACTAAACTGGGTTTGTACAACAATCTAACAAAACAAAACAAAACAAAAAAAACCCACACAGAATGGCTTTGTGTGATATGTGAATCCAGTCAATTGTGATTTATCCAACAAATCATCTTCTAAAGGAAGCTAAAGTTCAGTTCGCTCCATTTCCATTAAAGACTAGCTGAGATCTCCAAAGGGCAAACACAGCTGGCCAGAGTAATGCATAATTGTCAATTATGCTACATCCTTAAAAGTTGTAAGACAAATGAGTGTACAACTTGAAACAATCTTCGCCTCCTTAAAAGGTAAAGGTTCCCCTAGTAGATGTGTGCTGGTTCCCGACTTTAGGGGGCGGTGCTCATCTCCGTTCCAAAGCCGAAGAGCCAGCGCTGTCCGAAGACGCCTCTGTGGTCATTTGGCCGGCATGATTCAATGCCAAGGACGCATGGAATGCTGTTCCCTTCCCACCAAAGATGGTCCCTATTTTTCTACCTGCATTTTTTACATGCTTTCAAACTGCTAGGTTGGCAGAAGCTGGGACAAGTCACGGGAGCTCACCCCGTTACGTGGCACTAGGAATTCAACCCGCTGAACTGTCGACCTTTAAATCAACAAGCTCAGCAGCCACTGAGCCACCGCGCCCCTCCTTAGCCTGTTACTAATTTTTCAAAAAGAAAAAAAATCACATTGACAAATTGTTCCACTATAATCCCAACTGAATTTCAATAAAGAGACCCAAAGTTGTAGGGAAGTTCTGGGAAAAGAGGCACTGAGATAACATTTAATCTCCACATTCTAGTGTGGGCCACTATTAGTTATATTATTACAAAAAGTTAGCAAAGGCTTCGCATCTGCTTCACTGCATTGACATCTGCATCTTGGAAGCACTTTGGCCAGATGACTTACTGTAGGATAATGTGAGGTTCTGTGAGAACCTGGAATTAAGGAGAAACTTTCCAAAAGTGAAGACAATTAACCAGCGGAACAGCTTGCTGTCAGAAGCTGACGGTGTGCCATTGCTGGAGGTTTTTAAGAAGAGACTAGATAGACATTTGTCTGAAATGGTATAGGTATATGGGGGTTGGACTAGAAGACCTCTAAGGTCCCTTCCAACTGCATTATTCTGTTATTCAGTGGAATGGCTTGCTTCCAGAACTTCATCACTGGAGATCTGTAGAGATTCTCAACCATCCAGATCATGGTTGTCCCAAAGGTGCTTTTTTAGGAGGCAACTGGACTTTCTTGGTTTTTTTCCTTTGAAGACCTTTTGGCTTCTCATCCAAGAAGCTTCTTCAGCTCTAACGGGATGGTGGGGGATGGAAGGATTTATATTCCTTGCAGACAGCTGGTCCTTTGCATTCTTTTAGAGAGTCGTTGAGGCCACTTGGAGGTTTATCTGTGTCCTCAGGGTCATCTGAGTAGTGCAAACGGTTCCTCTAGTCTGCAATTTTTTTCTTTCTGGAAATCTGAAGAAATTCATCACTGGAGGTTTTTAAGGAGAGACAAATGGACAGCCATTTGTCTGAAATAGCATAGGCTCTCCTGCTTGAGCAGGGAGTGGGTAGGACTAGAACAGGGGTCTCCAACCTTGGCAACTTTAAGACTTGTGGACTTCAACTCCTAGAGTTCCCAACTCCTAGAGTTCCTCAGCCAGCTGGCTGAGGAACTCTAGGAGTTGAAGTCCACAAGTCTTAAAGTTGCCAAGGTTGGAGGCCCCTTGTTCTAGCTTTGCTGGCTGAGGAACTCTAGGAATTGAAGCCCACAAGTCTTAAAGTTGCCAAGGTTGGAGACTCCTTGTTCTAGCTTTGCTGGCTGAGGAACTCTAGGAATTGAAGCCCACAAGTCTTAAAGTTGCCAAGGTTGGAGACCCCTGGACTAGAAGACCTCCAAGTTCCCTTACAGCTCTATTCTGATCGATTAATAGTTTGAGAAGTAAAACCAGTGGGGGCACACGGGAAAAGCAACCTCACCTTCTGCCCCCGCCCCCACTTGCAAACACACACACACGGAACCTCACATAAAGTACACTTAATGGCCGATTTAACTTTTACTTCTTTCTCATCTGGAACAGAAATGGAAAAAAAGGTTTTTTTAAAAAAAAACTCTATGCACTTGATGGCAATTACCCACCATCAAAGAAAAGGGCATTCAATTTATACCAGGAAAACAAGATTCTGCGGCCTGTTAAATTAAGCTGATGTAATTTTCCTTATTAAAGAATAATCCATTCTTATGTTTTTACTACTGCACAAAACTGCAGAATAGGTTATTCAAACAAGGGAGGGGGAAGGTATGCGCGGTTACGCGTGCCTAATAGATAAATTCAGTTATTTTTTACTTTCAAAAAGAAAGATATTGTTCACCCATAAATATTTCTCTCCTACTGTAAGGACGAGTTCATCGAAACGTAGCAAATTTAAGATCTGTGAACTTCAACTCCCGGAGAATTCATGCTGCCCGGGGAATTCTGGGAGTTGAAATCCATGCTTCTTAAAAGTTGCTAAGATTGAGAAGCCCTGTAGTAGATCTTTGTTCTTGGTGCACCATTTGTCACTCTGAAATGAAAACTGAGGTTCTCACTTTAATAACAGTCAACCCATGGAACAGAAGTTGCCTTCGGAAGTTGTGGGAGCTTCATCACTGGAGGCTTTCAAGAAGAGACTGGACTGCCATCTGTCAGCAATGGTGTAGGGTCTCCTGCTGGGGTGGGGGGTTGGATTAGATGACCTACAAGATTCCTTCCAACTCTGTTAATCTTAATCAATCTAAAATGATCAAAGACCTGGAGACTAAAACATACGATGAACGGTTGTAGGAACTTGGCCTGGCTAGCCTAGTAAAGAGAAGGACGATGATAGAAGAGAATGATAGAAGTCTTCCAATATTTGAGGGGCTGCCCCAGAGAGGAGGAAGGGGGTCAAGCTATTCTCCAAATCACCCGAAGGCCAGACAAGGAATAATGGATGGAAACTAATCAAGGAGAGATTCAACCTGGAAATAAGGAGAAGTTTTCTGACAATGAGAACAGTTAACCAACAGAACAGAAGTTGCCTTCAGAAGTTGTGGAAGCTTCATCACTAGAGGCTTTCAAGAAGAGACTGGACTACCATCTATCAGAAATGGTGTAGGGTCTCCTGCTTGGGTGGGGGGGTTGAACTGGATGACCTACAATGCCCCTTCCAACTCTGTTAATCTTAATCTAATATTAGCAACCTCTGCTAATCTGCTGCCCTTTTTTGGTGTGTAAGAAAGAGGCAGTGGTCACACCTTTCAGTTTTTGACTCCCCACTGCCACATCTCCCAACCACCCAGCTCCCGTCCCACCCAACACTATGTCCCTCCGGCTTCAAAGCTCGCTCGGATCAGCCAATGGCAACTCTTCTGCGCACCTGGTCAGATAATGGGCCCTGAAGGTGCGTGCATGAGCACCTGGTGTAAGCTCTGCATCTCCTGGCTTGAAGATCTCGTGTTCTGCGTAGGGATTTTTCATCATGCCCTAGAAACCTACACAACAATTGGATTATCCTTTACACCTGGTGGGGGTGGGGCAGCGGATTCTCCTTCCCCTCTTGTGTGTGGTTTTAAAGACTGATTAGACATTTCTGTTATAATAATAACAAGCAACTTTCTGTGGCACTGCATACTGTTGTATGTATGTATGTATGTATGTATGTATGTATGTATGTATGTATGTATGTATTATAATGGAGATTAATACATTCCTTTGCTGAAATGATTTTCTTGGTAGTTTATGGCAGATTCCGTACTCTCACATTCATAGATAAACACAGCAGCCTTCTTTCTGATAGTGGAATGCCCAATTCCTTTCTCTTGCTTCTGCCACCAGGCGAGTGTTTTTTTTTAATTTGGGAAGGAGGGAGGGAGGGAAGAATGAAGGAAAGATGGAAAGAAAGGGGACAGGGAGGAAGGGAAGGGAGAGAGGGAGGGAGAGAGGGAGGAAAGAAAAGGGACAGGGAGGGAGGGAGGGAGGGAGGGAGGGAGGGGGAAGGAAGGAAGGAAGGGAGGAAGGAAGGAAGGAAGGAAAGAAAGAAAAGAGACAGGGAGGGAGGGAGGGAGGGAGGGAGGGAGGGAGGGAGGGAAGGAAGGAGGGAGGGCTGAACTGACGCCTATGACGCTCTCCCCATGAGATGCAACACACAATCTTTTGCAGGCCCCTGGTCCTTTCACCAACTAACGGAGGGGGGCAGAATACATATCCACACAATTTCCTGTTCCCAAGAGAACTTTTCTGAGGGGTTTAAGGCAAGCAAATTGTCAGCAGCCAGGACGAATGAATCAAGCGATCCCAGGATTCTAAGCCTTTGGAGCCCAATACTCTCCATGCTCTCATTTAATTAGATTTTTTTTTTCACACAGTCCTAAAGATTTCCCATTAATTGACCAGTTAATTTAGCCCAGGAAACTGAAAGAGGCAAAATCTATCTAAAGTGTTTTGAAGGCACCCTGAGATATTTCTGCTGCAAGCGAACAAGGAGCTCTTTGGTTTCTCTGCTGCATTGAAGTCATATCCATAACCATCAACCACACGGGAGAGGGGGGGAGGAGAGAGGGAGGGGGACTGACAGAGGGAGGATGAGGAAGAAAAAGAGAAGGAGAGGGGGAGGAGAGAGAAAGGGTGAGGAGGAAAGAGAGAAGGAGAGGGAGAGGGAAAGGAAGAGAGAGAGGGAGGGAGAGAGGGAGGATCAGGAAGAGAGAGGAGACGGGGAGGGAGAGAGGGGAAAGGGAAAGAGACGGAGAGGGAGAGAGGGGGAGGGGGAGGGGGAGAGAGGGGGCAAAGAAAGGGAGGGGGAGAGGGGGAGGGAGAAAGGGGGAGGGAGAGAGATAAAGGGAGGGAGAGAGAGGGGAAAGAGAAAGGGAGGGAGAGAGAGGGGGAGAGGTGGGAGGGAAAAATAGGGAGGGAGGGAGACAGAAGGAAGGAGACAGAGAATGAGAAAGAGAGAAAGAGAGAAGTGTGCATGAAAGAGAGAGAGAGAGAGGGAGAGGGAGGGAAGGAGAGAATGAATGTCTCATACACTCCCTGTAAAGCAGCCTAGGAGAGCGAGAGAAGCAGCTAATAATATCCATTAAGATACACAGAATCTCCCCAACGTAAGGGGGGGGGGTAAATCCAGGGCGTAAATCCAGGTGGAAACCTCATTCAACCAGCCCCCCCCCCCACTCTGTCTGGAGGGTTGCCTGTTGTACAGCTTTTTTTTTCTCCTTTCTGGCTCCCTGAGAGAATTGCCACTAGGTGGTACCCTTGGAATGGCGCTTTCCCTTTCCTTTTCCCCCACCCCCTCACCCTCCCTTTGCCCCCCCCAAAGGATACCCCCCATCAGCTGCCCAGTCTGTCCACCTGCCCCAGGGCTCCCCGGCCCAAGGATGTGATCAATAAATCCCACCCGCTCACTTGGAAGACCTCTGGCTGCCTTTCCCCCCACCCACCCTGCCCCCAGCCCCTGCAGGCTCTCCTCCAGGACCCCCACAGCAGCCTTCCCGGCTGATTTCACCCAGAGCGCCATGAAAAAAGGGGGAAAAAAGGTGGAACGAAAGCAATTCCCAGCCTACACAATATTTGCTCACTTTCCATGAAATTTCCCCCCCTCCAACCTTAATCCAGTTTAGCACCATTGACTAACGCATATTTTACATGAAGCTGAGAAAAGTAACAGGGAGAAGAAGAGGAGGAGGAAGAGGAGGGAAGAGGAGGAGAAGGAGAAGAAGAGAAGGAGGAGGAGGAGGAGGAGGAGGAGAAGGCAGAGAAGGAGAAGAGGAAGGAGGAGGAGGAGGAAGAGGAAGAGGAAGAGGAAGAGATATCTTTTCATTGACCATGAGGATGAAGATAAAGAGGAGGAGGAGATGCTTCAAAAAGCTTCAAAGCGGATCAATTTTTGTCTTTTCACATGAATGTCACCTGGTTTGTTTCTGGATGCTTCCACCTTTTCCTCCCCAAACTCCAACCCACTTTTCGGGACCATCCACCCCACCCACCCCTTTTCAAATCGGTCAGTCGGTGCTGCAAGCAGCTGGAAGTCCAGCGGTTCACACAGAAGCAGACACCTCCCCCGGCCGCTTTGATCCGAAGAAAACCCTCTAAACCACAGGGAAACCCAACCTGCTGGAGGTCACCGCTACCCGCCGTTGCAATTAACCATAAAAGGTGCGACCCGGCAAGATAATTCCTTTAACCTGGGGTGGGGGGAATAGCTCGCTCTCCTCTAACCGTAAAGCACTTTCGGGGTTTTTTTCCCCCCTTCGGTTCCCCCGCTGGGAACGTCAGCCTGTGTCCTGCCCTTTGAAATAAATCACTGGAAACTTTGGCCAACTCTTTCTTATCTCTGGGGTTTCAGTGGCCAGGCTATTTGGTCCTGTTCTGCAGGGGAGGGGTCTGTGTGTGTATTGGGGGGGGGTGAATTCCTGCCCTCGAAGTGGGGAGGGGGCTCCTCCCTTGCCCCGCCGCAATCTTCTTTTGCGATTGAACAAAAAGCTTTGCAAAACCTCCATTGACTAGTGTCAGTCCGGCTGTCAGCAGAAGTGGGGGGGGGGGGGACCGGTGTCAGGAGGAATCCCCCCCCCCCCCGCTACACAAGACCAAGCCTTCCGCAGGGATCGCCGCTTGCCGGTGGCAAGAAGGACTCCGTTTCCCCCCCCCCGGCTCCACAGGAAAGGCCCAAGAGGAGGGGGGGCTGACCAGGGGGAGAGGACAGCCCTCCCATCCTCGCCCATCCTCGCAACCTCTGCAGACACCTGCCGGAGCTGCAGAAATCCCCCCCCCAAAAGGCCACTGGGAAGAGAGGCGAAAGCCAACACGGTTGGGGGGGGGGGCTTTCAGGGAAGCCCGAGGCCTGCCTCCAGGGCGCTCCCGAGGTGGAGACCCTGCACGGGAGGGGGAGAAAGAAGGGGAGGGGGTCCTGCCTCGAAATCAACCGCTGCGGCGCTTGTCGGGCTGGAAAGAAGAGCCCCCCCCCACGCCCAGCCTCTCGACTGGGAGAGAGAAACGCCACCCTCCCCAAACGCCCACCCTCCGCCCTCTGGGGCTGTCCGGCCGCCCCCAAAGCAGGGCCAGAGTTCCCCCCGAAGCCCCCTCCCCGGCAAAGCCCAAGGGGGCAGAAGCGACCCGTCAATCGTGTCCCCCACCCCCACCCCCACCCCCCGACACAGACACCGGCGGCTGCTACTCTTCCGCAACGCCTGGCTCCGCGCAGCGGCTTCTCTGCCATCCTTCCCTGGGTCGCGCGGGAGCCGCTTCGGCCGCGCAACTCTGCGTCCAAGCGCATCCTTCTCTCTCCTCCCTGGGGGTGATGGAGGGGGGTCCGGGATCGGACGGACACCAGCCTCCCCCCCGTCTCCTCCCCGGCTTGAGCCCCCCGCGCGCGCCAAACTTGCCAGGCGGAACTTCTGCCGCGCCGAGCCCGGGGCTGCCTCCCTCCCCCCTTCCCCTCCCCTCCCCTCCCGCCAGCCGCGTCCCGCGGGCGCCCTCTTGCCTACCTTTGGCGATGGCCCTCTTCATCTTAGGCGCTCGGGCAAGGCACGTCTCGGGGGGCAGCAATCCTTCCCCGGAGGGGCGCGGCGGCGGCGGCGGCGGCGGCGGGCAGGCGCCGCGGAGCCTCATGCGAACTTCCGAGCGGGCGCGGCCAGCCAGGGGCTGCCTCTGCCGGCGTCTCCGCGGAGGGCCGCCCGGCTCCTCGGGCGAGCGAGGCGCAGCAGTCCGGCGGCCGGAGCCAGCATCCAGGCGCAGGGAACGGGACGGATGGGGGCGAGCGGCTCTTGGGTTCCTTCCCGGCGGCGAGGACACCGATCCGGGCCGCCTCCCCGCGCGGCTCCCAGCCCCGGGCGACGCGTTCCGACCCCCGCCCTCCCCGCCCCTTCCCTTCGCTTCGCTTCGCTTCGCTTCGCTGCCGCCGCGTCCGGAAGGCGGGGCGCCGGGGTCCCTGCTTGGAGAGCCGAGGTGCGCCGCGCCGCGCCGAGCCCGAAAGGTGTAGGACGCCGGATGGGATCACGTGGTGGGAGGGAGACGGCTCGGCCTAGATCGGATTTACTGGCGGGGGGGGGGAGGGAGGCGGAGGCGGAGGAGAGGAGGGGCCGCAGCCGCCGCGCGCTCGGCCGGGGAAGCGCCCGGAGCAGCCGACGAAGAGCCGCTCGCTGCGGCCACGCTCGGCCTCGCCCGGGGCGGAACTGGCGAGCGTTGAGCCCCGCGGCAGGTTGAGCCGCTCGAGTGAGGGAAGGAGCCGAGCCCGCTGGGCGCCACAGCCGCGGCTGACGGGGCTGCCTAAGGAAGGAGAGCGGCGGGGGCGAGGCAGCCGCGGGGGAACTGGCCGAAGGGGCGACGACGCCCTCCCGGCGAGGAAGACGGGCCGCGCCGCGGACGGAGGACGGGCTGTAGCCCGGTCCGGACTGCTCCTCGCCGGGCGGCGCTCATTACCTGAGGGACGGAGCCGCCTCAAGGCCGCCGAGGAGAGGGCGAGGCGCCCCCCAGAGGGGAGAGCCGCTCCCGGGCTCTGCAGAGCGCTCACCGGCCGGGCGCTCTTGGCCATGAGTCCGGGGGGAGGTTTTCCACAGCTTCTCCCCCCACCTGCCCCGCGCCTTACCCCGCGGGCGCTTCGTTGCTAGCGGCCGGTTCCCAGCCTGGCCTGGGCGCGGCGTCTGAGGGAGGCGCTCCATGGTCGCTGCCGCGCTCGGCTCTTCTCGCTTTCCCTGCGCCTTCTCTCGCCCCCCATCCCGGTGCGTCGAGGGGCCGCCAACCCGCCGCCCCTCCTGACGACTCTGGAGGCCCGGCGGGCCCTGCCTGGACCCACCCGCGGATGGCGGGCCGGGCCTTCCCGATCAATACAGCGGGGCTGGCTGGCCGAAACCCCCCAGTTAGGGGCCTGGCCTTCCCGAGACGACCCGCAAAGGGAGTATAACCAACTCCGGTGAATTCTACAAAAATATAAATCAGGCGAAACCTGGCTCAAAAAACGGTAACTGAGAGGGATCTTGAAGTCCTGGTGGACCACCACTTAAACAGCCCAAAAAGCTAACACCATCCTTGGTTGTACAAACAAACATAGAATCAAAATCATGTACAATATTACTACCACTTTCTACAGCCTTAGTAAGGCCAGACCTGGAATACTGCATCCAATTTTGGTCACCACATTACAAAAAAGATATTGAGACTTTGGAAAAAGTGCAGAGAAAACCAAAGATTATTAAAGGCTTGGAGACAAAAACACATGAACAAGGACTGCAGGAATTGGGTTTGGTTAATCTAGAGAAGAGAAGGACTAGGGGTGAAATGATAGTATTCTATTCTATGAGGGGCTGCTACAAAGGGTAAACCTATTCTCCAAAGCACCAGAAGGCAGGACAAGAAGCAATGGGTGGAAACTAACCAAGGAGAGAAGCAGCCTGGAATTAAGGAGAAACTTCCTAACAGTAAGGACAATTAACCAGTGGAACAGAAGTTGCCTCCAGAAGTTGTGGAGTGCTTCATCACTGGAAGTTTTCCAGAAGAGACTGGATATAGCCACTTGTCTGAAATAGCATAAGATCTCCTGCTTTTGGAGGGGGTTGGAGTAGAAGACCTCCTCCAGCTCTATTCTGATTTTGACCTTTGCAGAGCTGCAGGTGGATGTGAGAGCCATTCCAGGTGTGGAGGCCGCAGACTATGACCTGTGGGGCTCAGTTCTGGGACACCTTCTGGCCCATAGAAGAAGCTCTTCTCACATACGCAAGGATGCTCCCTTGAACCACTCTACCATTTGGACCGTGGGGATTGGGGGTGGGGCTTGTGGCCCGCTGTCAATCTAACATTTTCCTTTCTGACTTCTCAAGCAAGAGCAAATTGTGCCTGATTGCGTTCACTTGTCAGGGTCCCCCTGCTGACACCTTGCGTGTTTCCAACAAGTGGGTGGGTTGAAAAGAATAAAAGTAAAAGATGCGTGAAAGCCAAACTAAGACAAAGACCTGTCAAAGACCGCTCAGCTTGTCACTTTTTTCCCTCTATTGAATCCTTTCAATGTACTGTTAAGTTAGACACATCCATGGAGTTTTCCTGCCAACATAACAAAATGCTGCTTGTCTATTGGAATTATTTTCAACTTGCCTGGTGATTCTTCAGCTGTTGGTCTTCTGTCCAAGCACTGCTGAGCTTCAAGCTCAAAAAAAAAAAATGTTTCCAGATGGTATTAGGGTAACAGAGGGGCTTAATTTGAACCATTTAAAATAGCAATTCTTTAAAATTTAGCCCACTTTAAGCTTAAGGCTTAGGACAAACAGCTTTTCCTGCCTCCTGTTGCCTTAGCAGATCAACTCCTCTGGCAGCAGCTGGGAGGAGTAAAATAGGAACACCTTGGGGTCTCCAAAAATTTTAATTTTTGGAGATTCCACCACTGAAGATGGAGGGTCCATGGATTTAGTTATCAGGACATACATTTCTGCTGGAGCCACTGATCCGCATCTTGTGACGTTTCTAATGAGGACATTGAGAATAATATTCTAGGATTGTCATGTTTCTCATTTCACAACTTGGCAGACATAATCAGAGGTTTTTCTACAATCAATGAAACACATACTGACTTGCTCTGTAGTTTCCAGTTTTCTTTATTGCCTAGCATGTGCCATCAATAATGTTTCATATTCCTCAGCCTTATTTATTGACAACTTGAATATTTGACATCTATGCCATGCTCTAATCTCTGAACATTATTTTGAAATTAAGGGTGGTGTACAATAGGAATAGCAATACCACTTATATACTGCTTTACAGTGTTTTTACAGACCTCTCTAAGCACTTTACAGAGTCAGTGTATTGGCCCCAACAGTTTGGGTCCTCATTTTACCGACCTCTGAAGGATGGAAGACTGAGTCAACCTCAAGCCTGGTGAGATTTGAACTGCCAAATTGCAGGCAGCCGGCAGTCAGGAGAAATAGCCTGCAGTACTGCACTCTAACCACTGCACCACTGTGGCTCATTAATAGTTTGTACACTCTATTTAATATTGGGGAGTAGATTGACTTCTTTCAATTTGTTGGTCACTGTGTCATTCTCCATAGCTTGGTTAGAACATATTCTGTGTATCTCAAAAGGCTAAATCATGACAACTGGACCAAAGTTCATTGAAACAGACGTTTGTTACTCATCTAGGTAACCTCTTGAGACAAAATGAAGATTTGGGTAGGCAAAAAGTCAGAGCGTCATTGGAAATATGATGGCCCAGGGCAAGGCACAGAGGCAGCACAGTCAGCTGATAATTCAAACTCCCCTTTATTGCACCAACTTTCCCACAAAAGCTCCCATGTTTATGGGACCAAAGCACTCACAGACACACATACACACAGCAGCCTCTGGCTGCGAGTAGTCCAGCAAAATGCTGTTAGCACAATGGCTTCCAGGCAAGAAATCCAATGAGGCAAGGGAAGAAGGCAATGAGTTCCACAAAGGAAAGAAACTAGGCAAGAAGTGCAGTGAATTCCAGACATCAGCCACGGCACACAAAATTCCACGAATTCAGTGTTTGTTCCCGACAAATGCCCCTCCCTGTAGCATCTCCTTAAGTCTCATTCTCCAGGTATGCTTTGTGAAAAGGGGTGGGGAGCTCCCCTCCTGATTTGTTGAGTTGGTCTGCGCTGTTCCTGCCTCCTCTCCACTCTCCGTGCTTGGGGATCAGGAGGGGGTGGTTCTTGCTTGTCACCTGAGCTCAGTCCTCAGCTCCACTGCCTGCCCTTTCTTTTCCCCTTTCGGTTGTCCTGCCCCCAATCTTTCCTGCTGGCAAGCTGTCCCCAGCTGGAGGGACCTGGGGCTGCCTCGTCCAGCTCCTCCCTCTGTTCTTCCGAAGCCAACGAGGCTGCCCTCTCAACCTCCATCAGCTCCAGCTCTGGCTCATCCTCCTCTGCTGACTCAGGCTCTGATGGGACCATGACAGGAAAGAAACAACTCTTGCCATACAACAAGGGCCCACAACACCCAGTTTGTGTACTGGCACCAGTCCACAACATGCCAGCAACCAGGTCGCACCAAAAAAAAAATGAAGCTCCATTCACAGGATGCTGGCAGCATGCAAAACCCTGCTCTGTCCGGTCTGCCGAAAAACCTTTTTCCACGGAACTGGTCCCTGGTGCCGAAAAGGTTGGGGGATGGGGGAGCACTGCCATACAGACTGCAGGGGGTTTCTCCCCAAAATGAAAAAGCAACATTTGAATGAAGATTTGATCATCCAGGCCAAATGTATCTTAAAAGGTTAAATCGTGACGACTGGACCAAAGTTTATTAAGACTGAGACTTTCATTACTCATCCAAGTAACTTCTTCAGTCAAAGTGAAGATTTGGGGTAGACAGAGTCGACTATGGTTTGCTACATTTCTGTGTGTATTCCGTCAGTGACCAGAATAAGAGAGTCAGAGGTCTTCTAGTCCAACCCCCTGCCCAGGCAGAGGACCCTCTACCAAGTGGCTGTCCAGTCTCTTCATAAAACCTCCAGTGCTGGAACAACCATAATTTCTGGAGGAAAGCCATTCCAACGATTCCTATAGCCTTCCAAGTGGGTAAAGTGGGTGTGCTAACCTAACTGTGTGCTAATGAGCCACGGTGGCACAGTGGTTAGAGTGCAGTACTGCAGGCTACGTCTGCTGACTGCTGGCTGCCGGCAATTTGGCAGTTCAAATTGTTCAGTTCACTAGGCTCAAGGTTGACTCAGCCTTCCGTCCTTCCGAGATGGGTAAAATGAGGACCCAGATTGTTGGGGGCAAGAGGCTGACTCTGTGAACCACTTAGAGGGGGCTGTGAAAGCATTGTAAAGCGGTCTATAAGTCTTAAGTGCTATTACTAATACTAGAGGTTCTCACAATCTGGAGGTATCTTGGATATTAACATCTCTGCCGAGCAATATTTCAGTGTTCTCCTTCCATCTTTAGTTGATCTCCTTTGACTTGATTACTGTGTGTCCATGGAATCCTTTAATATACTCCTCCGGTTGGAACCTTCTTCTAAGTTCAGATATTTTTTGAAAGATTTCCCTTGTTTTTCCATGTCTGTTTCCATTGTCATTATCTTTACAGATTCTGCAATGCTGCTTCTTGGCTCATCTAACAGCTCTCTAAAACTCTTTGTTAAGTTCCTTCCTCAGATTCTTGTCTTTTACCCAGGAGTGCAGGCCATTCTTGACTTACAACAGTGACCATTCGTAGTTACAACGGCATTGAAAAACTTATGACCGTTTTCACACTTAAGACCGTTGTAATATCCCCATGGTCACTTCATTTACATTTGGATGCTTGACAACTGACTCATGTGATCTGCTTTTGCGACCTTCTGACAAAGTCAGCGGGGAACCCAGATTCGCTTAACAACCAGGTTGTTACTAATTTAACAAATGCAATGATTCACTTAACAACTGTGACAAGAAAAGTCGTAAAACGGGACAAACTAACATGTCTCACTTAATAACAGAAATATTGGGCTCCATTGTGGCCATAAACTGAGGACTACCTGTAGCCAATTCGATGTCTATGTATTCATTTGGTGTTGTGTATGTATAGAGGCACAGTTCTGTTAGCTATGAAGAAATCACTGAAGTGGCAGAAATTAGTAATTCAGTCTCCTGCTACATTTCGGCTTGCTAAACCATACGATCCAATTACATTTTCCTTCATATTTCCAACATTGGCATTCCAGCCTCCAATCTCGAGCAGCACATCTTCCCTATGCATTTTGTCAATTTCAAATGGTCATAAAACTCTGCTTCTTCTGCAGTAATGCGATCTTTATATCAAAGGGTTGTCCACAAAGTCTAATTTATACTATAGGATCAGTGATGGCCAGGTTCTGTTCTTCCTTAACCATTAAAACCATTAAAACCATTAAAAACAAGGTCATTCCTTCTTTCTTTTTTCATTTCTTACATTTTAATACATATATGACTGAAAGAGTCCCATTTAACACTTAACACTTAGCACTTAGACTTATATACCACTTCACAGTGATTTACAGCCCTCTCTAAGCAGTTTATAGAGTCAGCCTCTTGCCCCCAACAATCTGGGTCCTCATTTTAACCACCTCGGAAGGATGGAAGGCTGAGTCAACCTTGAGCCTGGTGAGATTTTAACTGCTGGCAGTGGGCAGAGGAAGGAAGGAAGGAAGGAAGGAAGGAAGGAAGGAAGGAAGGAAGGAAGGAAGGAAGGAAGGAAGGAAGGAATAGCAATAGCACTTAGACGTATATACCGCTTCACAATGCTTTGCAGCCCTCTCTAAGCGGTTTACAGAGTCAGCCTCTTGCCCCCAACAATCTGGGTCCTCATTTTACTAACCTCGGAAGGGTGGAAGGCTGAGTAAACCTTGAGCCTGGTGAGATTTGAACTGCTGGCAGTGGACAGGAAGGAAGGAAGGAAGGAAGGAAGGAAGGAAGGAAGGAAGGAAGGAAGGAAGGAAGGAAGGAAGGAAGGAAGGAAGGAAGATAGCAATAGCCCTATAGACTTATATACCACTTCACAGTGCTTTACAGCCCTCTCTAAGTTTACAGAGTCAGCCTCTTGCCCCCAACAATCTGGATCCTCATTTTACCGACCTCGGAAGGATGGAGGGCTAACTCAACCTTGAGCCTGGTGAGATTCGATCTGCCAAACTGCTGGCAGCCAATGATCAGCAGAAGTAGCCTGCAGTACTACACTCTTAACCACTGTGCACTGTGGCTCAGTCAGGTTTGGTGTGCTGATGTCAACTAAAGTGGTTCCATTTCATTGTCATTATATGGGATTTCCCGTTTGTTCTCCTGATATTCCATATTCCCACTGAAATTGTCTTTCTTTTCCTGCACGGCAACATCAGCAACCAGACACCCAAAGGGCTTAGTCTAGCCATGTAGTAAAGATCCTTAACGCTTCCTGAGTAGCTGTTGAGTGCTGTCCGACTTGAGGGGTCCATTGTTGTCCAGCTGAATATCGTGAATTACTGCATATTTTCTATCCATGTGGTTTTCTGGGGGAAAAGCATGATTTACCATTGCTGTGCTGCCCTGCTCTCCCCCCCCCCCCCCACAGACACATACAGCAAGAGTCTACAGGTGTTTATTGAAATCCCCAAAACAGGTCTCTGTTGCACACGTCCAGATTCCAAGTTCAGTAGGGCCAGAGTCACTGGGTAACCGAGTCCAACGGGCACACATGAAGTTCAGGAAAACAGTCCAGGAGTCAAACAGGCCAGGATACATGGCAGGAGCACACAAGGCACAGAACTGGGCACATGTTGTGGCCTGTCAGCCACCGGTCCCTCTCAACAGCCAAATCAGAGGAGGAGGAGGCGGAGTGGGCCAGCATCATGGCAACCTGAGAGCTCCGAGGGAAAAGAGGGAATGAAGCTATCAGAGAGAGAGACAAAAGCGGAGCCTGGGCCATCTGTTAGCTCTCAGATGGAGAGTCAACAGCCCACAGGTCTGGAGGGGGCTGATGAGGAAGAGGAGGAACAGCTGGGTCCAGTGCCTGATGTGCAGAAGTCAGAGGAGAGGAGAACAGTGGAAATCTATGGGCCGGTCCTTGGGAAGGAAGAGACACCACTGCTAGCAAAGCCCCTCCCTAGCTCTGGGGATAAAAGGAAGTGGGTGGAGATGAACGAATGTGCAGACAACTATTCATCTCCCTGCCAGACAGACTTTTAGCCTGCCGTGAGAAAGAAACTTTTTGCTGGGGCTGCTGGTGCTCCTAATAAAGGATTTGTTAAAGGGTTTGTCATGTTTGGGGAGTTGGGTTAGGACAGCATGTTGCTCCAGCAACACTCAAGTCCTCAGGGCAGGGCAACGTGGTGCAGCCCTTCATGAGAGGTGAAATTGCCTCCTTGTGTGTAGTCTAGTTGACTGGCATTGTGTCTGTCTCTTCTCTGCCCTATGTGTCCTTGGATCAGGAGGAGTGGACTCTACCTCCACCTCATTCCTAAAATGGGGGGGGGGGGGTGTGAGGTCCTCGCCTGGAGCCTCCTGGCCAATTTGCTGCAGCTGTGGCTCACCTGCTCAACCTCAGCCTGTCACTGGTCCACCCAGGTGAGGTGATCATCTGGCTCTGGCATCTTCCTTTCTCATCAGTCCCCAAGAGAGGCAGCTGCTGGCTTTAGCTGAGCAGCTGGGATGATCTTCACACCTTGGGGGGATTCTGCTGGGGGTTGGGGGTGCTCTTGGCAAACACTTCCCACGGATGTTCTTGGATAGACCTTCCTCATGAAGCAGCACATCAAAACCTGGAAGGGAAGGAGTGTGTTTTATGGCATTGCCCAAATCCAATTTAATTTATTCAGTGAGCTAATTAAACAGATTTAGTAGGATACTCAGCATGGACTGAATCAGTGTAGTCCCCCTCCTCCCTTCTTTTTTCACCTAGCTCATATAGGACGCATGGACTAGGAGTCGAGAGATTTTGGCTGAGAATATTGTCTTTGCTAAAGGAACCAAGCTAATATTTGTTTGGGCATCAGTTATAATGGGAATACAGCTACACATGGCTGTTGTGTGAATGTAGCGAGACAGAGATATATACCGGTAATGCTTAGAGTGTTGAACTAGGATTAGGAAAAGTCCTCAAACATGAAGACTGACTGGGAGATTTAGGATGGTTGCTACGTTTCAGTCCCCTTAATCTACCACACAGGACGGTTGTAGGAATAGCATAGCATAGCATAGCATAGCATAGCATAGCATAGCATAGCATAGCATAGCATAGCATAGCATAGCATAGCATAGCATAGCATAGCATAGCATAGCATTCTTTATTGGCCAAGTGTGATGGGACACACAAGGAATTTGTCTTTGGTGTATATGCTCTCAGTGTACCTAAAGAGAATAAAATACATTCATCAAGAATAAAAAGATACAACACTTAGTGATAGTCAAGGTTACTAATAAGCTATCAAATTGCACTAGGAAACAAATAAAAACAATATAAATTGAAAGAGACAAGCAACATGGTTATAGTAATAAGTGGGAAGAGATAGATACTAGTAAGGAAGAAGAAGAAGAAGAATAGTCATACAGTCTTAGTAAATTATTTGACAGTGTTGTGGGAATTAATTATTAAGCAGAGTGATGGCGTTCGGGAAAAAACTGTCCTTGTGTCTAGTTGTTCTGGTGTGCAGTGCTCTATAACATTATTTTGAGGGTGGAAATTGAAACCATTGATGTCCAGGATGTGAGGGGTCTGTAGATATTTTCACAGCCTTCAGATGCTACCTTAAAGTTCTGGAAAAAATGTGGGGGAAAATATTACAGCATAGTTAATATGGATATGCATTCCAATTCCAATTCAGCCACATAAAAAGAAAGGTGTGAGGGTGGAAAATCAATATTCATTGTTAATAAGTTCATACAAATGGTCTTACAGCAGTGCTTTCCATAACTAAGTTGGACTTTTATTTATATTTTCTCTGCTTGCCATGACAATAGAAAAGGAGCAGGCTACACATTTTATCCTTCTGTTCCAATACATAATAAAACCTTTCAACAGACTGCTGTATTATCATTCTCTTTTCTATCTATATTTTTAAGTGTGGTCATACATCCTCACACCATCCCGGAAACCACTCATCACTGACAAGAATAATCTTTTTTCTCATTTAAAGCATAGCACTGAAGATTTCGGTCAATAAATGAACAATCATGTCTAAATCTTCAAACAGAAACCATATGTTGACATAGCAAAATAAAAGAGACCGAGAGGCAGTTCATAACTTGGATTGCTTCAGATTGAATTTGTAATAGCACGTCAGTATCTTGAGCTTTTTGGAATGTGATCAAAATCTTTCCCCATCACCAACTCTGCCCCGGGAATGTTAGCGGAATTTTATAAACAGATAATTTTACAAAGGTTGCCCTTAGAATTCACACAAGGTTTTTGAGGGCTACGTTTTTCATACCTGGTTTGAAACTGCCAATTATTATTACATCTACTACCAATTATGCTAGTTTCTATTTCCAATTCAATCTCGGTCACCAGTTATATTGTATATTTGGCTCATTTATTAAAGCTCAATATGTCAAGCTGTATACACTTACTAAAAGAGACACGTTTTCATGTTAATCAACTAACTGTGCAAGGAACAGACAAGAACTGCGAAACAGATGTTACCATTATCCTGATTTTTCCTACTTGGGGATATATAACCCCCCCTTCTGCTCCCTTGTTATTCAGATGCAAAGTTTTGGGGAGAACATAGAGGTGCCATAATGGTAATGTGGATGATACATTGGAGGCATTGTGGGGAAGAAAGATTTTCCCCATAGCAACCAACTATGGAGGAAGGCTCCAAAAATGACTTATTACAAAAAAGAAAACAAGCTGGAGAAATTATTTAAGAAAAGGCACAACTTGTTTTGTGTAGTGGCATGTGGCAAAAATATCAAGCCCCTGGTTTTTCTTTTTCTTTTTTCCCCTGATCTGTTCTTATTCATTAAAAGGAGAAATGCTCAGGTTTTTCCTGTTTCTTTCCATGCAGAATCTCCTCCTGGACGTAGTGGCTGTTCCTGCCCATTTGGAGCAATGGGGAGGTCGAAGCGTTGTATAGTGGTGTGTGGTCCTTTGTGTATTAGTCCTCTCCTCACCCACCCGCAGCCCCTCTGCAGGAGTGAGATTCAGCCGGTCCAGACCAATTCAAAAGAACTGGATGTTAATTTTAACCAGGTTCACCGAACTGGTTATTCCAGGGGCTGGCTGACTGTGCATTCAATAATAATAACTACAATAACAACTATTAGAGGGGTTTCACCAGTGCCTGCAGGCCAGGAGTCATTGCATGGACTCCACAATTGGCACAGGTTGAGCTGAGTCAAAACCAGGTATGAACATTGCCTGGCCCAGTGCTGAGCAAACAGAGAGAATTCTCCAATCCATCCCAAAGAAAGGTTCTTCTGAGGTGGGGGCAACCAAGGAGGCTGTAGAAGGATGGAAAAATAGTATCAGAATGCAGTCTCTTCAGTGGCCTCCTCTGTCTCCTGTCTGACTTCAGTGGCCTCCTCTGTCTCCTACTCAAACTTCAGTGGCCTCCTCTGTCTCCTGCCCAAACTTCAGTGGCCTCCTTTGTCTCCTGCCCAACTTCAGTGGCCTCCTCTGTCTCCTGCCCAAACTTCAGTGGCTTCCTCTGTCTCCTGCCCGACTTCAGTGGCCTCCTCTGTCTCCTATCCAAACTTCAGTGGCCTCCTCTGTTTCCTGCCTGACCTGCAACACAGAAATATCCCTGAGAATTTTGAAAGGACTCCTCAAACACCTTGAGAATAAGGTTACCTCTTCTGCAGGGGAAGAAAACTTCAGACCAATGAGAAAGCTGAATTCAGCTGGCCTTAAACTGCCATATGACCCAGGCCTTGTGCCCGGGAGGAAGGTTCCAGAAAGATGCCTTCTGCGCCCTAAAAATCACCTTAAGCGGAATGGCTTTTGGAGAGGAACGAATTCATCAGAGTACTTCTGCAGTTTGGAAGGGAGCCAATTTCCTAGATCTCTGGAAGACACCTCGCTTTGGTGGAATAATTATATGTTCATATCTCCCTAATTCTTAATTATACTGTGATGCACACTTCCCCTTCAACTCAGGAGCTTGATTGAAGGGTTGCTTTTCCATTGTATCAACATTCTGACATCAAGAGAGAGGAAAGCTGATGCAGACGAGGGGAGGGAGAGAGAAAGCAGCAGCTGAACAACCTAATCTTCTGCTTCTCCTGTCATTGAAGCCATTGCCGCCGCCCCCCCTCTCCTGCCTCCACCCCCCTCATGCCCTAGTGCTACAAGAATACCGCAAAACAGTGTGGACATCAGCATCCCCCTTGATTTGCCTCAGACTGGGTCTACGATAACTCACCACGGCCAACTCGTCACAGCCAAATTGCCACGGGTCAACTTGCCATGACCCGCTTATCATAGGACAAGTTGCTGCGGGAAAAGGGTTACATTAATGTTGAAGAAATAGTGGGATAGAATCATTAAAGAAAGGGTGCCAAAGGAGGGACAGAATGAAATGGGAATGACAAACATTAAAATATTTTTAAAATTATTTTAAATAATTAAATTGAATTGTTGATAATCCACAATGAGGTATCCCATAGTGAGTTGGCTGCGGTGAATTGGCCATGGCAAGTTGACTGTGGCAAGTTGACCATGGTGAATTGACTGTGACAAGTTGACCATAGTGAGTTGACCGTGATGAGTTGACCGTAACAAGTTGACCGTGGCACTTTGGCCATGGTGAGTTGACCTATTCTGTCTCAGACCTGCAACGAAGATCAAGGCCTTGAATAAATGAATAGCCTGGCCCCTCCACTCTCCACCTGCATCTCTGCCTACCTGCAGACTGGATGATTTGTCACAAAAGCAACATATGCACACACACACCCTGTCAAGTTGACCGTAAAGAGAATCACTGAGTTGGACGATCAAACACACATTTCTTCAGCTTTCCAAAGAAACGAATGGATTCCAGAGACTGTGGGGAGGGAGGGAGGGAGCGGCAGAAGAGGCTTTGGCAAGCAATTTGAATTGCTTGGCTTACACGAGGAGGGAGGAAGTGGATCAAAGAGCATCCAATTCTCTTATTCACCTCTCCAGGACCAGCATGGCACGTCTGGGCTTTTACAGAGATGCGAAACTGCAGACACCCAGAAACATTGGCCTGTTGATGGTTTTTGTGAGTTCATTTAGCTGAAGTTACAATGGCATGGGACAAGGTGACTTATGACCATTTTTCACACTTATGACCATTACAGCATATCCATGGTCTCATCATCAAAACTCAGTTATGCTTAGCAACTGATTCATATTTATGACAGTTGCAGTGTCCCGTGTGTGTGTGTGTGTGTGTGTGTGTGTGTGTGTGTCATGTGATCCCCTTTTGCAACCTTCTGACAGGCAAAGTCAATGGGGAAGCCAGATTCACTTAATAACTGTGTTATTCATTTAACAACTGCAGTGATTCGCCTAATGATTGTGGCAAGAAAGGACATCAAATGGGGCAAAACTCATTTTAAAAATGTCTCATTTTGTGACAGAAATTTGGGGTTCAATTGTGAACATAAATTGATGACTACCTGTAGTTAAATCTGCTTTTTCCACTTGGGCACCTTCAAGGACCTCTAACTTTCGGTAGCTGAAAGGATCCCCAAACTTTGGCTTGGTTACTAACATTTCTTTAGTTTGTATAGCGGAGTCTTTACCACTCAACCTTTAACACTTAATCTCCCCCCTAGTACAGCCAACAAAGCGAGGAGAACCCATGGTTTAGAGGTTAATACATCTACCTAATATGCAAGTAGCCCGGGGTTCGAATCCCCAAAAGGTATGGCTAGCTGATGAGAGCTAAATAGCTTGAAATAGATCTATACTAGTCTCCCTTTATTTCGTTGTCAGTAAATATAAATTCAACACAAAAAAATAGTTTGTCGCAAAAGTGACTGCCTGTGAAGTCTCCTCGACTGGGGCTGACCAGGGTGGTATTTGGGTGGATCAGGTTGCCTTGATAGACCAGTCTTACTGTGAAAAAACAAAACAACACTTTACCACTCATGCTTTTAA
The DNA here is from genome assembly GCA_038048745.1 of Coluber constrictor foxii. NCBI lineage: Eukaryota > Metazoa > Chordata > Lepidosauria > Squamata > Colubridae > Coluber > Coluber constrictor. The sequence continues at coordinate 1,142,612 of CM075976.1, forward strand.
AAATCCAAGTGTCCACGTTTTGACTAGGCTTTTACAGAAGTAACCAAATGAAGAAACCAGTAACTCCAAGGCCAACCTTTCAGTAGCAGGATTTAAGCAAGAAACAAGGGCAGCAGTCACAAGGTGGTTTGCTCAACGTATAAGCCACCCCCCATCCCATCACTTGTGGCTGCGGAGAAAAGATTGGCGATCTGAGATGTTATTAGACTTCAGTGGCTGCCTTCAGATTTAAAAAAATCTGGAAAGGAATTAAATGCAGAGAATTTTGGACAAATTCTTCCTCAGGAGAAACATAGCTGGCAACAAGTAGCCTCAGAAAGGAACCCAAAGATTATTTAAAGACAACAGCAATCCCTGCCAAAATGTGAGCGAAAAGATATTTTAAAAATTGAAATAAAACGTGGCTTAACATCAAGAAATTCTTGTAGATCCTCTCCAGGAGTGCTTTTTAAGAATCTTTTTTTATAGCTTAAAGATTAACAGAGTTGGAAGGGACCTTGTAGGTCACTTAGTCCAACCCCTCGTCCAAGCAGGAGACCCTACACCATTTCTGACAGATGGCCATCCAGTCTCTTTTTGAAAAGCTCCAGTGATGAAGCTCCCACAACTTCTGAAGGGAACTTCTGTTCCACTGGTTGATGGTTCTCACTGTCAGAAAAGTTATCCTTATTTCCAGGTTGAATCTCTCTCCTTGATCAGTTTCCATCCATTATTCCTTGTCTGGCCTTCAGGTGATTTGGATAATAGGTTGACCGCCTCCTTCTCTCTGCGTTCTTCATAGGTTTGAGTCTCCAGTCCCCTCATCATCTTGGTTGCTCTTCTCTGCACTCTTTCCAGAGTCTCAACATCATTTTTATACTGTGGTGACCAAAACTGGATGCAGTACTCTAGGTGTGGTCTTACTAAGGCTTTAAACTTTTTAAAATATTGCAAGGCCAATATTTGCCAGGCATTATTTCTACATTATCTCTCTTTTGCTACAGAGGAAACTTGGTTTTGCAATTGTACCCCTGAATTCCAGTTTGCAAGCTTCACAAAAGTCATTTGTGGCAAAAAGTGGGACCAAGTAATTTAATGTTGGTGGCTTAGTGTACTGCATTGTGATTTAGAACATATGTTTTTAGCATATCATGTTATGTAAGTTCACGAAACCATCGTCTGATTAGACACTGTTAAACTAACCATGGCTTAACACAATATACTGTCCATACCAATATAAGCCTACTTAATTGTGGCCAGAATTTGCCACAAAGAGTGGAACTCATAAGTAGCAGATATGAGTGGGCAGGCAACGCATCTGTAAGATGCTTAGAAAGTTGTACATTTAGATGATGTTTGTGAAGAAACACGTAGATTGTGAAATGAAGTAGACTTAGGGTTGGGTGAATTGATGTAGAAAGGAGATTATATTGATCTATACATAACATGGTTAAAAAAACTTGTGTGATAATGTACATACAAGTAATTCATGAAGTTTGATAGTGCTTGGATAAGTGCTTGGATATTCATGTAGGTGAAATTCAGTTGAAGAGCTGCTGGGTTGAGGCAGAGGTCTTCAAACTTGGCAGCTTTAAGACTTGTGGACTTCAACTCCCAGAATTCTCCAGCCAGCTGGGAGTTGAAGTCCACAAGTCTTAAAGCTGCCATGTTTGAAGACCTCTGGGTTGAGGGATGGGGCTTTCTATCAGGGTTCCTTATCAAAACATTATCCTTGAGGGAGGTGGCATAAAATGTTTCAGGATCTCATTTCTTCCTTTAACCCTTTTCTCCTCCATTCTTCATTCAGGAAGGCCGTCAAATTCATAAAGCCAAAGCCCTGAGAGAAAAGAGACCAGAAATACATGAAATTAGACAAGGAATAATTTTAGGAGGTTGGACTAGAAGACCTCCAAGGTCCCTTCTAGGTCTATTCTGACTGAAAATTCAACTGCCCAACTGTGATAAACACCAGCTGCTTTTTGTTCATAAGCATGATGAAATATGGCATGGTGGTGTCCAACCATCTGACGCTGAACCCTCTGAGGTAGACCAGCCTAGGGAAGACTCTCTAAGTAATACTGGGGTGCCTATAAAAGGAGAAGCTTGGAAGCCTGGCAGTTTTTCCCTTTTTTTCTTTTATCAAAGAGAGACCGATGTGTGTGTGTCACTTTTGAGTTCCTTTTAATACCCTGTTCCTTTCTCCTGCTTGCTTTGCTAAGTCCTGTTGCAAACCTTCAAGGTGGCTGTTTGCTGAGATATCCTGAAGTCATGCTTGGCCAGTCCAAGGTCTCTATTTCAGGACCACTTCTAAGAAGGGTGGTGCTGTTGGGGAGAGCAATGCTTAGTGTCAGGTCTGCCATCTTCAGCTTGGCACCTTGCTGGCATCCTGCCATCAAAGGTTAGGAGGTGGGGAGGAGGGGGAACAAATGGGGAATCAACCTGCATGTGTACATGATGGGAAATTGGGAGAAGGGAATGACAACTTGATGAAGAACAGGGGAGCCTGGAACCATTTTGTGCCAGCATCCAAGGCCATGCACCCTGAGAAAGAATGTGGATTACCCCAGGGTTCTCAAAACACCTAAGTGGGCTCGTATTGGCTGAAGACGGACTAGTCATTTAGGGGGGCTGGGGGAGGAAGAGCTGGGATGTGGAGAAAACTTTTGTATCTTTTGAGCACAGGAAATTTAGTTCCAGCCTGACTTTACTGCAACCAACATCTTTTAGTAAAAGAACCTATCACTTCAACCAAATGGAGTCGAGGGTCTTTCTTTCCCAAGAGTTCGGACTGGGGCAGATCTGACACTTGGCCTGCCATGAGGGAGACTTGGTTCTTCAGAGTATTCATTTCCATGAAAGGGGCTGCTGGAAGTGAATATTGCAGATGTGATCCCAACAAGATGCTTTAATGGCCCCACCAGTGAAGGCTTCTGAAATATCCAGATTGTGGTCCCTCCACTATGACCCAGAACATTTGGGAGCTAGGTAGTGAAGGAGGCCAAACAGTTTATAGGATATGATGACATTATGAGCCAAGGTGGTACAGTGGTTAGAGTGCAGCATTGCAGGCTACTTCTGCTGTCTGCCAGCTGCCTGCAATTTGGCAGTTCAAATCTCACTAGGATCAAGGTTGACTCAGCCTTCCGTCCTTCTGAGGAGGGTAAAATGAAGACCCAGATTGTTGGGGATAATATGCTGACTCTGTAAACCGCTTAGAGGGAGCTGTAAAGCACTGTGAAGCGGTATATAAATCTATTGCCCTTCCTTTTCCCCCTTCCTTCCTTCCTTCCTTCCTTCCTTCCTTCCTTCCTTCCTTCCTTCCTTCCTTCCTTCCTTCCTTCCTTCCTTCCTTCCTTCCTTCCTTCTATGGTGTGCAGTAGTTAGAAGGCAGCATTGCAGGCTAATGCTGCCCATACCCAGCAGTTCGATCCTGACTGGCTCAAGGTTGACTCAGCCTTCCATCCTTCCAAGGTTGGTAAAATGAGGTCCCAGATTGTTGGGGGCAAGAGGCTGACTCTGTAAACCACTTAGAGAGGGTTGTAAAGCATGTGTAAAGCAGTATATAAGTTTAAGTGCTATTGCAATTGCAATGGTAGACTCCTGGAAGAGTGAAGTAAAAATTCCTTTATTGCTGCCCCTCTGAAAAAGTGTTTAGTGCACTGATGGCATGAGATAAATAATAAATAATAAAAATAGATAATATTCTAATCTGGAGTGTTCAGAGAACTGCTAAGTAGATGGGATACCATCCAGATATTAACGGCAAAGCTTTTTTAACCAGGGAACGAATGTGAGAAATCTGAAATGTATGTTCCAGATGGTCTGTTTGCAGAGGGAATAAAGCTGGCAAAAAAAATAAAATAACACTCTACGTTATGATTCACCCCCTGTAAAGAACCAGGAAAACAGCAACATTTTCTCCTTGTAGTTCTTTAAGGTAATCCTTACAAGGAGCAGGGAGTTTTTTAAAAAAAAATTGTATAAAGCTCTTCTTCAGGCTTTCTGGGAAGATCCCAACTCAAGTTCCCGGCTGATAGCTTCAAAGGGGTCTTTGCCGCAGAAAGGTTCTTTGCCTCTCCAGTATCTGCAGCCGGAAGCACTCAGGAGAGCAACTTCAGTAAAGCTGCTTTTTGCATATGCACAAATGACTAGGCAGGCAGCTCAGTTGACTCCGCCATCTTTGATGCAGTGCTTAAAAGCATCACTCCCCAGAGCCATGAGCTTCATCAACCTCAGTAAGAATAACGTTCTTTCCAGATTTCACTGTTCTTTCTCTCTCTCCTTCCCTTTCCCTCTCTTTCCCTCCCTCTCTCCCTCCTCTTTCTCCATCTCTCCCTCTCTCTCCTTCTCCACTCCCCTCTCTACCCGCTCTCTCCCCCTCTTCCTTCTCCCTCTCTCTCTTCCTCCTCCCACTCCCTCCCTCTGTCTCTCTCCCTCTCTCTCTCTCCAAACCAGGGGTGAAATGTAAAATGTGTTATTACTGGTTCTGTGGGCGTGGCTTGGTGGTGGTGGGGTAATGTGACTGGGTGGGCGTGGCCAAGTTTTTTTTTTTTAAACTTTTCAAAGCATTTTTTCTAATGCTTTGAAAAGCCTCTGCCGATCAGGCAACTCAGCTGGGATCGTCAGAGACTTTTCAAAACACTTTTTTACCACCTCTTCAGCCAAGAGGTTGCAGAAAAAAATGCTCTGAAAAGCCTCTGAGGATCCCAGCTGAGCCGCGCGATCAACAGAGCCTTTTTTTTTTACTTTTAAAAGCATTTTTCATTGGAAGAGATGGGAGAAAAAATGCTTTTAAAAGTAAAAAAAAAAAGGCTCAGTTAGGCATGGGGGGGTGTGCAGGGATTTTTGCTACCAGTTCTCCGAATCACCCGCCACCATCGCTACCAGATCGGGCAATCTGGTCCAAACAGGGAGCATTTCACCCCTGCTCCACCCCCTCTCTCCCTCCCTGTTCCTCTCTACCTCTCCCCCCCCTCTCTCCTTCCTCCCACTTCCTCCCTCTCTCCCTCTCCCACTCCCTCCCCCCTTCCCCCCCTCACACAAACACGTAACTGTGGTTTAGTGGGTTTATTAATATTCCCCAGCAACTCCCTTCACCAAACCCCCAGAACTATCCCAATTAAGTCCAGCCACAAGCAGCCCGGTGCTAGTCCACAGTGCAATGGCCAATGAGTCTATATACAAGGCACTTGAAAGTTTCCCAAACAAGATAAACCCACCAGCCAAAGTTAAATCCACAATACAAGATGGTTCACCAGGCGAGAAAAGTCCAGAGTTCACAAGGCACGATCCAAAGTCAAGGCATGTTGTCAATCCAAAGCAAGGCAGGAATTGCAATGACCAGAAAACAAACAGCTAGGAAATGAACATGTTCCCAGCATTGCTTCCATGCTGTGCTAAATCAAGAAGGACGAGGCTGCCTCCTCACCAGTTATCTGGCTGACCTCCTCTGCTCCTGCCTTTTCTCTGCCCTACGTTTCTTGGATCAGCTGCAGAAGGCAGTTCCTCATTGCTGACTGGCTGCAGCTGCATTGCTTTTCCCACCTGAAGCCTCAAGACTGTCCTGCTGCAGCTGTGCTTCAGCCAATCCCCCTCAGATGGCAGCTTGGAGCCATTGACCAATTTCCCTCCAGATGTTCCTGGAACTGGTTCCTCTTCCTCTGAGCTGGCGAGGATCTGGGGAAGCATCCGGGGAAGTCATTACATTCACACAGATCTAACTTTCTGTCTCTTTCCTGAGTAATCACTGATTCTGACAATTTTTAAACAAGCAAATGGGATTCTGGCAAGACAGTTGGAAGAGGAAAAAGAGAGAGGAAGAACCAAGCAGAGATAAGGGTTTCCTGCCTAAGCAGGGGTTTGGACTAGAAGACCTCCAAAGTCCCTTTCAACCAGTGGTGGGTTTCAAAATTTTTTACTACTGGTTCTGTGGGTGTGGCTTGGTGGGCGTGGCATGGCTTGGTGGGTGTGGCATGGCTTGGTGGGCGTGGCAGGGGAAGGTTACTGCAAAATCCCCATTTCCTCCCAATCAGCTGGGACTTGGGAGGCAGAGAGTAGATGGGGGTGGGGCCAGTCAGAATTTTTACTACCGGTTCTCCAAACTACTCAAAATTTCCACTACTGGTTCTCCAGAACTAGTCAGAACCTGCTGAAACCCACTTCTGCTTCCAAATCTGTTACTCCATTTTACTCTAAAAGTGTCATAGGTATCAATGAAATGCTGGAATGGCATTGC